>JAKSZP010000591.1:0-54585 GCA_022478985.1 Massospora cicadina
AAAGCACAGTATTAATGACTTAGCAGATTGTTTAAATCCCAGTCCATACAATGAATACTTGAAATTAAATTAAGAGCTCTGATAAGTCTGAGCTTTCCTAAAGAAGACACTGATATATGAAATGGAAGTCTAAGCTTATAGATAGGCATCCAAGATTATAAACCTATCTGATGCTTGGGTAATTCCTTAGAAGTAAGAATTTACATATGAGGGAATGAAGGAATATGCATTAAATAAGGCCTACAGATTCATGAAGTTTTTTATGACGTTATAGGAACGTAGTAAATGCATGGATAATGAGATATAAAGTAATAGATACATTTAGGATATTCCTTAAACTTGAAAAATTGCAGAGTTGATCAAAACTAAGTTTAACCTATAAAAAGGCCTAAAGAAAATAGTGCAATAGTAGAGGCAAGCTTACTTTTTACAAAAATCTTTAAATTCCTTTCAGCAAATCAAATGGACTTTAGAAAGTATATGCTTCATCAATTTTTAGCTTTATAAAGAGGAAGAGGTTGTTGTTGACCTTAATTCTGGCCTAAGAAGTTATAAAAAATAATGTTCTTAACTTTTATAACTGCAAAATTTATTTATAATAATTCTATTTAATGAATACTCATTATCAAGCACTAGATAATGAACTCATCATCCTTGTTGCATCATTGTTCAACCTCTCTTAAAATAAAGGCGCACTGCTGAGATTATGTATTTTTTAAAAAGTAGGGTAAGGATTAACCACCCCAAGTTATGTTTGTGTGAATAAACAATTACTTTCTGAGATATATCTTGTCATGGTACATGACATGATTGAGAGAAATATCTGCAAAGATAAGGCTGGACGTCAGGAGTCCAAAAATAAATTAAAAGGCTCCTGACTTAAAACATACCTTGGACCAACTCTGGGTGCAGGCTAGATATGCTAGGGTGGTCAAGGGGATGTGCGTGATGCTAGGACTTGCATTACATCAAGGGCGTGAAAACGCACTTGGTATCTTTTTAATGGCGATAGTCCAATTTGGTTGCTCAGAGAATGAGGGTTTGAAACCAATTCAATTTTCAATATTGCCAAATTGGGACGTCTTAACCTGAAATTAATAACTTGAGTTTGTTCAATCTCAATCTACAGTACCCTAGCTAATGGTAAGGTGCGCTGATTTGTTTGCTTATATTTGGAACCATTTTCCCTGATTGACAACTCGCCTCTCATTGTTTAAAGTATGGTTCTCAAGACCAACAATCCTCATTGGGAATTTTCTTGAAAAATCCTACATTAGCTTTACGTTTTTTAATATGGTTTCTTGGATAAACCTGTGTGCGGACCTCCTCAAGGAGGTCTCTAACAGCTTTGGTCAGTTTATTTGGTAAATTATCAACTGTATCTTGTGCACTGCAGGGCCGCCCTGGTCCCCTCCAGATCAAAGCACCCACGCACACCTGCACAGATCCCCACTTGGATATGGATTCACCTTGGGGTCCAATGAAATTTGATATTTATTACTATCTATTACCATATACCGCGTTGTCCACCCTTGAACTGGTCCCTTTTGCTATGAAATCCTCCACGGTGCCCTGTTTAACTCTTGCTAATGACTAGTTATGTAACGGTGGGGCTGTGCATCCCTCACCACCTCTCTAAGAATGAGAGAGTACCATGCACTCTTCTTACATTAAACGACCAACCAACTTATTTTATGCGCACTAGAATTATCCATGTGGGACTTTTGCTAAGTGTAAATTTGGATGTGCCAGCCAGTTGGTCCCAGATGCTATGGGGCTCACCACCTTTTCTCATTTGGTCATTTTTTAGTGCATCTTAGCAAAATTCTCACTACATCCAACTGGGAAGTACCTACATTTCTTGCTTGTACCTGGTGGATTTGGAGTTTCACAATAAGGGTGTTGTGATTCCCCAACTTTCCCCCAAAATTGATAAAAACGCCAAACTAGAATAATTTATAGCACCACGTTTAGACAGTGCAGGAGCGATCATCAAAGGGACTGGTGGTGATGAACTTGGGAACAATTCACAACCCACCGCCAAACTGATTATGGTGTCGTTAATGGCCCAAAACGCGCTTTATAATGCTAGTTTCTTATATAAAAACGAGCCAAATAACATGTCTTGGGCTATAGTTTGGAACCCAGTTCACAATACCAGATCACCCCAGAGAACCCGTGATTGACCCCTATGATTTTCAGAACACAGGCGATGGAAAAGAAGTTATTTTTTTAATATAAAAAAGGTTTATGCAAATACTTAATATCTAATGAAATATGTGGCTCAGTAGTATGTGTGGACATTTATCCTTCTCCATATTATGATTCAATAATACCCTGTAGGCATGCTTATGCCTAATGAATAATTTTCTGGTGAGGTGTTGGCGTTTTCTGCTTTGAATAAAGTCCATTCAGGCTATTTTTTGTTGACTGCTAGCCTTTCATCTCCTTTAGGGAAAAACAGTACAATAATTTTGGTAAATACCAGATCACCAAGAATTTTATTGACCAAGACCTGGCGAATACTTTGAGTTGAATTATTTGTTAGGTGATATGGTTAGGGGAGGGGCTTCACAAGGTATTCCCACGCTGAAAGTTCTGGGGTTAATGGAATATCAAGTTAGCAAATATCATTTGGATGACCTCTTCCAAGCTATCAAAAACATCGTAAATGCCATCATTTTAGGAGTAGGTGGTAGAAAAAGTTTGACGTCAGAACCAACTTGAAAGATAATACTCGTTTAACTTTGGAGAATGATCATATATTAGTTGCCCCCAAATCTGAAGCTAATTCTTAGGGCGATCTTCACCACTGGCCCAATATCCACACACTCAGTCTTGCCCGTTGCTGAAGCCCTCTCTAGAGGTACCCTTACCTTCCTGTTTGGAGGGACGGAATCTTTGTTTGATGCGGCGTCAGCCAATATACAACCAGCCCACTCTTAGTCTGATTGCGAGTTCAAGCTCACTGTTGATCTGATACATATATCTTCCCCAATTTACCCTTTGATTGTACAATAGAAAGCTGCCTTAGATGTGTGGGTTAAGGAGCAGTTAGCTAAAAGAGCAATATTAGCGTACCTCCCCAGTATGCTCACCACTTCTCTTTGTGGATAAGGCAGATGGTACCTTACATCTATGTGTAGACTATGGGAATCTCAACAATGTCACAGTACTGGAATTGAATCCCATCCCGTTGGATTCTCAGATTTCTCACTATGTGGAGAAGGCGAAAGTCTTCTCCATACTGGATTGCTTGAATGCGTTCAATCAGATCAGGATCAAGAAGGGTCAGGAGTGGCTAACAACATTCTGTACCCAAAAAGGAATATTTCAGTTTTGGGTTATGCCCTTTGGGCTTAAAAGTGTGCCTGCTATCTTTCAATGACGCATTTATATGTCCTTATGGGCCTGTTGGGTGTGTGCGGTGGTTACATGGATATTATTCTGGTGTTTTCCATTGATCTAGAGTCCCATAATATACACCTGCGGCAAGTGGTGAAGAGATTAAGGACAGCCAACCTTACGCCAAAAATCAGTAAGTGTGATTTTTGTAAGTCCCAGGTCACCTTCATGGGCAACGTTGTGTTTTACCAAGGCATATGATAAATTAATACAAGGAGAAGGCGATTTGTGAGTAGCCCACCCCAACTTCAATTAAGGAATTGAGGAGTTTCTTAGGGACGTGTATGTTCCTTAAGAAATTTATGCCAAATCTTTCTGAGGTGGCGGCGCACTTGTACAAAGCAAGTGGAGCGAAAGTGCTTCAGTGGTCCACCGTTTTACAGGATGCCTCACAAGCAGTAAAGTCCACACTGCTTTCCGTGTACGTCCTTCATTATTTTAATCCTATAAAGGAGTTTATTGTGGCAACTGATACCTCCAACTTCGCCATAGAAGCGGCCTTATTACAAGTAGATGAAGATGGAATAGAGCATCTGGTAAAATATTTTTCTTGGAAGATGTCTCTGACTGAGTTAAACTATGCCATTTATGACAAAGAGTTTTTGGCAGTGGTGGAGGCGCTTACCTATTGGCATCATTGTTGAAAATTTGGGCTTCACCTGATGGCTTGTTCGTTGTTTGGTGGAAACTGCAGCTTCAAGCGTCTATTGTGTGAGGACAATAGACAGGATGGTGCTTTAAATTTATGATATAGCTTTTTGGTAATATTTCAATTGTATACCCTGTCATTTCACTTGGACAATGGCACGCTGCCCTGATCCTACTGATCCCAAGTGAAAATTGACTTTAATATAAAATAAAGTGATAATGCAAAAAGTTTATAAGATAGAATATAAACTTAATCCAGAAGCTAAAGGATGTCTTTATTAGTGTAAATGCAAGGGTTATTTATAGGGTTTGATGTTGACCACATCTTAACCATGATGCCTTACTTTCAGTGGCCCTTGCCCACATAAAAAGTTTGTAAGGACGTCTACAAATACTTTGACTCAGGGCATCATGCTCAGCCTCGGAGTCAGAGTAAACACCATCATCATTCTTGAGATGCCATTTCATATGCATCTTCAAATAGCTGAACCGATTCACTTTCATGTGCAATCAGCAGCACATACCAAGGCGATTATATCACTAATTAGTAATTAATTAATCAAAAACTTGACCAACATTAAAACTAATTTTGAAATAGACCAACAAAGCCCACATGCCCGAGCCATTAAGTCAAAACTTAATTTAAGTCCAACCTAACCAGCAAAGCCCTCAAGCCCGTGTCATCATTGTCAAATATAATCAAGTGAAATTGCTAGACCGCGGATTCTAAACTTTACATAAGCTTAGAATATACCTGATCCATAATTGCTGAAATCTGATATGATCCATAATTAGTTTTTAACAGCTAACCTTATTATGTCCCTATCAAATATCTGATAATTAGGTCCAGTAAATTACTCAACACTTCCCCCGCCTTGACTGGATATAAGCGGCGGGTACCCTTCTTCTCAGGTCATAATGTCTGGCTTTTCACGCTCCTCCAAGTATGAAAGTTATCTCAATAGCCTTTCCGCCTCAGACCGCGAGAGCCTTCCTAAGGCTAAGTAAGTCCATGCAGCGAACTATTGTTAACTCAGGCGTGTTACCCATGGTTCCTCTGGCTGGGTTGACCAGCTACGCTTCAATGATACTAGAAAGTTCAGTTTTCAACCCGTTGCAATAGCACTAATTGATCAACCTGAACAAGCCTCCGTGGCTTCAGGTGCAGTTAGTCAAACATTCCAATGGGTTAAGCGGAATTCCCTATCGACATATTCAATATCTCTTTGGCCTTTTGAAGCCATTCAGTCCAAAGAAACTCTGATCCAAGATCTATTTGCTTTGGATGGGGATTTTCTTCTGGACTTCTTTTTTTGCTTTTTAACGTCTTCCCTTTGAAAAGTCTTGCTTCCTCCCTTCACGTGGGCAGCGTGGCTTCATTGGGTCTTGAGCTTGACTTGATGTCAGAGCTCGTGAACGCCTACTTGTCATCCACACTTGCAACCAGTCCTGAGGTTGCCACTTATGATATCTTTGAGGCCAACCAGGTCCTTATTTTTGCTAACACTGTTGCTAGGATTTGGTGTGAACCCGCTTTGGTTCATACCAATTTTCACATTGCGTTGGGCCACAAGACTCGGGTTTCAAAGGATTGGCGCATCCTGGTGATATACCAAGCCCTTTGTAAGAGCTTGACTAAGGGGCTTCCTGAGAAGTTTGTACACCAGATGGCTCTTTTGGGTGCATGCATTCGCTTCCCTCCTTTGTTGCTCCCCACTGATACTGTGCCTGACATGCGCAGGGTATTAGATGAGGCTTGTTCCCAAATGTTTCACGCGAAGGAGTTCCTCCCCTTCATTTACCCTTGCCTTGAGAGTCTTCTTGCCGATTGTGTCTTCCTTTTGATAAAGTTTACTCCAGAGTCAAATCTCTCTCACCTATTCTGAAGTCCCTACCAATGGACTTTCCCTTTAGTTCGATGGCCTTTCCTAAGCTGACAGGGCCAGCGTGCCTGATGCCAAGCTTTCTTGGGTTTAGCACTCCTCCACCAGGGTATAGATAGTCAGGATTTGTATGAAATTCGCCTCTCTCCAGTTCCGTTGCAGGGTTCTCCAGTTTGATCGCGCTCTCCTCCCCCTACCAAAGAGGGGGACCAGGATCTAATGCCAGCGAGGCATCAAATTAACAAACTAAACTCTACGGCTTGCAATTATTATAATTATTTTATTTTCTTTTCTACTTTTTTTTATTATATATATATGTTTATTATTTTTTATATTATTATTATTTATGATACAGACAAAGGAGCTTAGCATGTACTCAATTCACAACCCAGCCGCCTTGATCCTTAATAGTATATAAATCTTCAGACAATTTCTCCAAAATAATAAAAACCCTTCCAGAGTGAGGCTAGTTTGTGTGCGCAGCCTGCGCTGAGTGTCACAATATACTACTAAATCTCCTTCATTAAACTTAGTCACCATAGCCCATTTGGCGTCATCATAGCTCTTCTGAATAGTTTTTTGACTAATCGCATTTTGATAAGCTTCTAATTGCAACTTGATTAAAGTCTTCGCTAGTTTCTCAACATAGTTATTTGGGTTAATTGCGTCAGGTGAACTGAGTACTGAGTATAATAATGGATGTAGCTTGAGCTGTCTACCATACAAAAGTCGAAATGGAGAGTGGCCTGTGCTGCTGTGGTGTCTGATATTGTATACAAACACAGTCACACTAATTGAATTTGCTTATTGCAAAGGTGCCAAGGCTTCATTTTTGCATAAAATGCCGACTAAAGTGCCATTCACTCGCTCTACCATACCATTAGTCTCAGGATGGTATGGTGTTGACAACACTCCTTTGATAGACATCAACTCATTTAGCCGTTGTACCATTTTGGCAGTAAAATTCGTGCCATTGTCTGTCAATATCTTCTGGGGGCATCCATGCTTATAGATAATATTATCCATAATGAACTTGGCAGTAGTTAGGGCCTTGACGTCTCAAATTGCTTTTTCTTCCACCCATTTTGTTAGATGGTCAACAGCAACAATTATGTATTTGTTGCCTAGGTTACTCACAGGTAAAGGGCCAATTACTCAATTTGACATGGTATACCAGGCCCAGTTGGGTTTGATCAAACGGTATTTCACATCCAACTTCATAGGTTTTGTGATTTGGCATGAATGACATTTATCGAGCATATCTTAGATATCAAATCACATGGAATCCCAATAGTAACTGAATCAAATCAGTTCTGCTGTCTTGGTCATTCCCCATATCCGATAGCCTTGTGTGCTTGTGTGATAACCTCCATTCAGTCAGAAGGTTTTGGAAAGATTTGACGTTGTCCATCAGGCTTAAGTTTGTATAAAACTCCATCTTGATATTTGGTGTCAATTAATGCTTTCTCAATCGCTTTTTGACCTTTGGGTGGCTCGTCTCCATATGTTTGATTAATCATTTTTTCATGAAGCTCATCAGCCAAATTGCTCAGGACAGCTACAATGGGAAGTCGCAATAGTCCATCTGCATTTTGATGGGCCACTCCAGCTCTATGAATAATTTCATAATCGTACGCTTGTAATTTCAGAGCCCAGCGGGATAACCGTCCTTCATGTTCCTTGAGATTGTGGAGCCATCGTAGTGAGCTGTGATCCATTACTACTTGAAATTTGGTGCTGTGAATGTAAACCTGAAATTGTTTAGAAGCATAGATAACAACCAGGCATTCTCTTTCAGTCACCGTATAGTTATGCTCATGCTTATTCAGCGTCCTGCTGCAATAAGTGACTGGATGTCCTTGCTATCATCCCCGATCTGCAATAGCACACCACAAATCACAGTCAACGAGGCATCAGTTTGTATGATAAAAGGCTTGCTAAAATTGGGATATCAGAGGATAGGCGCCAAGCTCATTTTGTTTTTCAAGGCCTCAAAAGCTTGTTGGCATTCCTCTGCCCAGCAGAAACGAACTCCTCCTTGTAGCAAGTAGAATAGAGGCTCGGCAATATTTGCAAACCCTTCCACAAATCTTCAATAGTATCCTACCATGCCTAAGAACACTTGGACATCTCTCATGCTTGTCAGAGGTTGCATATTGTTAATCGCCTCCACATTTTGAGGCTGAGGCTGCAAGCCCTTGGAATCAATGACAAAACCGAGGTATTCCAATTGTTCTTTAAATAATTGGCATTTTCTAGGTTTTATCTTCAGATTGGCCTTTAACAGATGTTTGAACACTTGCTCAAGGTGCTCCAGATGTTCAGAAAACGTTCGCAAAAAGATATTGAAATCATCCAGGTACACCAAAATGCAAGACAATTTAAGGTCCCCCAAAATCGTGTCCATTGAGCGCTGAAAGGTTGCCAGTGCATTACACAGCCCTGTGGCATGCATGTCAGTTGAAAAAGCCTCTGAGCAGCAATCATCGCGCACTTTTCCTGCTCCTCTGGTGGCAACTCAATTTGCCAATATCTGGAGATGAGGTCCATTGCGGTAAAGTACTTCGCCCCTCACAGATGGTCCAGAGCATCATCAATTCTGGGCAATGGATATGAATCCTTTTTTTGTAATGGCATTGAGGCATCAATAATCAATCACAACTCGATTACTGCCATCTTTCTTCTTTGCGATTAGAATGGGGCTGGCCCACAGGCTTTTGGAAGGCACTATCATTCCACTTTTCAGCAATTTGTCTAACTCTTCACTGACTATTTCGTTACTAGCTCTGGGGTGCCGAATTGGCCTTATTCTAATAGGCATATGGTCCCTGGTATCAACAAAATGCTGAACTCCTTTTGCACAACCTAAATCTTGGTCATCTTTGGCAAAAATTTCGGAGTATCATTCAAACAACTCTAGTGCTTCATCCTTCTGTTGTTCCAATAATCCGGTAAATGATTTTTGGGATATTACAGTATGTGCCCCAAGGGTTTCAGTTGGTAAGCTGAACTCAGATAAGTCACCAAATTCAACAGCTGATATTGACTCATCCCTCAGAAACAGATGCACAAAAGTGACTACTTGATATTTCTTGACCTTAATATTTCAGCTGGTCAAGCTTGCTAATAGGACATCAATCTCTCCATGCCCCAGTATGAGTATTTCAGGCGCCACACTAGGTTCCATATTAGAATGATGCCACGGGGATACAACCTCCCTGTACAGTCCTTCTGGAATATCCAGTGTGGTTCCAGTCCTCATAACCAGTTGATGGCCTAGAGCTATTGTCACATTTTTATCTACACGTAGAGGTATTTTTCAATTTTTTTATGGAAGTTGGCATGGGGCGACTTCAATTCCCCTCTGAATATACCCTACTGGTATTATCCCATTGGCATAAGATATATTGATAAAATTCCTACGACGGCTTGTGGGCTTCATATCGTTGCAAGAGTAATGAATTGGAAGTGATTGGCCCAATGTTGTCAAGATGTTTTCTTTAAAATCGCATGAGAACCATAGGTCCTTAAAAAACTAGTTCCAATTAATAAGTCATAATTGGCGTTTGGAAGCACTATAGCAGGTGCAGCTACTTTTAAAGCTCCAAATCGCAGTGGTAAAGCGCTGTAAGCTCCTTCACTCTTAGTGCTGTTAAGGCCTGCGGTGCCATATTCTTGATGATGGTAAATATCTGGGGCTATTTTCAGTTTCTTAACCAGCTTCATGGAAACAATGTTTACAGGTGCTCTACTATCAACAATAGCTACTACTTTAACCTTATTGACCAGAATATCCACATAAGTGCACTCAGAGTAATAAGAATCAATAGAGTTTACTAAGTGAATATGGGAAGAATCTAGGGAGTTAAGAGTGTGCTTCAGAGTGTTCCCATTACTGGGACATTCATTGATGAATGTGTCAATTGGCATTTCTATATTGATCCCTTTCAGGCTTAGGGTATCTGCTGCATTGCTTAGCCCGTCGACTAGAATATTCGCAAGTATTTGTTGCACATAGGGTTTAGCGACTACCTCAGATGCTTCAGGTATGACAACCTTACTCTGGGAGCGAGTTACCACATGTACTTTTGAGGAATCTTCATCAATACTAAAATAGAATCGATTTTATTGTCTAATGAGGCCCCGTGGCCATTGTTTCTTGTTGATCAGGTGGGACTAGTGTCTTAGGCACAATAGAGCGTCCCACATCTATTGTGCTTGTTCTTTTCCCTCCTCTTGCACAGTGTTAGAAAGGACTATATTGACATTTTGCTAATGGCATTGGGAAGCATAGTGACCTTTACAATGGCAATTAAAGAAAGTAATAACACTCACTGACAGTGGGGCTCTTGCATTCAAGTTTTGCTCATTTCTTATAGGTGGATTACTGTCAATCTTCTTATTGGTTTTGAAGGGCATTCCAGCAAAGGCAGCGGTTCCCAATCTGTAACCAGTATTAGGAGGACCATAATTTTTTGAGCATCTACGCAAGTAGTCAACCAATTCAGATGTAGCAAGGTTTTGCACAAAGCAGGCAATAGGGTGTTTGATAGATTAGGGTAAGGTTCTACTGCATGCTCTTGTGCAATCTTGGCGTCAAAATTGACCATAGCCCGCGCGCCTAAGAGAACTTGAGCTTTCCGATAAAATCAATCCACAAATTCATCAATTGCTTCATCTTTCTTAAAGCTGATGTTCATAAACTTGGATTTTCTGGTCAACATCCATTATGGACCTCCAAATTCATGAAGCATGTCCTCCTTGACTTCGGCATATGTTGGATTTTCGTTAATGTGAGGCATAATCAACTCAATGCTCCACTCATCCAAGCAGTTAATCATGGTGTCTGCTTTGTTGAAGTCACTGGCCCCATGCATGGTCATTTCAAAAGATTTGACAAATGTGGTAATACTTCCATTCTTGTCAAAAGCCAGCAGGTTTGCTGGTTTATAATTATCACTTCCCCATTTCTGGTTATCACAATTACTTCTAGGCTGACTAGAGCTAGGTGTATTAGGGCTTGGGGCATTGTATCCCAGTTTGAGGCGCTAGGGTTGGCCAAGGCAACCATATTGCTAGGCAGTTGTCGACGTGGTCCAGCATCCATTTCAGTAGCTATCTCTGAAGCTTCATCCTCATAATATTTGGAAAAATTTCCAGTCAAGTGGGTTGTAACACACTGACAACGCCCGTCATCCTGAGCTCGAATTTGCTCATTGATTTCATTTTCCCAATTGACATGATTTCGGTTTTTTGATTTCAATTTCACAATTTCCTCATTCAGGCTAGTAGCTTGTAGCTGCAAGGTGGAAATCATCTGGTCCTTTTCTTTTATGGCCTTCTTGCACTGGTTCAATTCTCCATGGAGATTTTTGTTTGACTCATTAATAATACTAACATCGTCATTGAGATTATTGATCTGTAGATTAGGACAATCAATAGAGTTTTGATTTTTTTCATTTTTCGCTCGTTGGTCCTCAAATTGTGTTTTCCAGTAATTAATTTTCCGAAGTATTCATCCTTCATCTGCGAAATTTGGGCACTCAGGCGTCAATACTGGTCACAGAATTCATTGTTATGGTTTAACATTGCCTCTTGGGTCTCGTGATTAAGCCTCATGGACTCTGAAGCATAAATAGAAGTCTGAGTGATATTGCTGACCTAAGTTTCAATGACTCCTCTTTCCTCTAAGAAATTTTCAAAGATAGGATGCAATCTGTCATTTACCTCTTGTGCTAATACTGCTACCCAGTCATTAGATCAAGTGGCTAAGTTGTGATTTGCCTCCAAACTCAAATGGACCTCAGCAAAGTTGGCTTCCAATTGCTCATTTAGAATTTGGCCCACCTGGTTTGAGTTACGAGAGAAGTTCACTAACTCAGTAATGGCTGCATGATGGCGGGCGATTGTCATCTGAGAATTTCTAGAGGTTGGATGTACAAATTCAATTAAGTATTGGGCGATATTCTCTATCCCAATATAATTGTTTCAGATCTGAGCTACACTTAATTGATAATGAGCAAGATATTTCATCCACAACACATTTTGCTGTTGTTAGCGGTAAAAAGGGTTGCTACTATTGTCCGCGGGCCCTTGTCCTATTTGATACCCTCTTAACAACTGCTGCTCAAGATGTTCCAGCTCTTCAGGTGAAATGGGATCATTGGGATAGGTTTTAATGGGTACTTCTTCCCAATTAATCTCGGACACAGTCATTTCAGTGTTCCCATTGGGCCCAGCGATGGTTCTGAATAATTGATTGGGATTGCTCCCCTGTTCAGCGCGATCACCATCTGCAGTCCCAGCCATGAGCGCCATTGTTAAAGATTTGGGATTCGCCTGATGGCTGGTTCGTTGTTTGGTGGAAACTGCAGCTTTGAGCATCTATTGTGTGAGGACAATAGACAGGATGGTGCTATAAATTTATGATATAGCTTTTTGGTAATACTTCAATTGTATACCTGGTCATTTCACTTGGACAATGGCACGCTGCCCTGATCCTATTGATCCCAAGTGAAAACTGACTTCAATATAAAATAAAGTGATAACGCAAAAATTTTATAAAATAAACTATAAACTTTATCCAGAAGCTAAAGGATGACTTTATTAGTGTAAATGCAAGGGTTATTTATAGGGTTTGATGTTGACCACATCTTAACCATGATGCCTTACTTTCAGTGGCCCTTGCCCACGTAAAAAGTTTGTAGGGTTGTCTACAAATACTTTGACTCAGTGCATCATGCTCAGCCTCAGAGTCAGAGTAAACACCGTCATCATTCTTGAGATGGCATTTCATATGCATCTTCAAAATAGCTGAACTGATTCACTTTCATGTGCAATCAGCAGCACATACCAAGGCGATTCATATCACTAATTAGTAATTAATTAATCAAAAACTTGACCAACATTAAAACTAATTTTGAAATAGACCAACAAAGCCCACATGCCCGAGTCATTAAGTCAAAACTTAATTTAAGTCCGACCTAACCAGCAAAACCCTTGAGCCCATGTCATCATAGTCAAATATAATTGAGTGAAATCGCTAGCCCGCAGATTCTAAGCTTTGCATAAGCTTATAATATGCCTGGTCCATAATTGCTGATATCTGATATGATCCATAATAAGTTTTTAAACAGCTAACCCTATTATGTCCTTATCAAATATCCGACAATTATGTCCAGTCAATTACTCAACAATCATCATTTGCATGGCTTATCCCAACCCTTACACATTTGTACAGACCACCATACCTTGTTGTACTACCACACACCTCATGTCTTGACTCCATAGCAAACCAGCTGTCATGATACCCTGGCCCAATTTCTGCTTTCTTATGATTTACAAAGGGCAAGAAGAATGGTTTGGCAGATACTTTGAGCTGAAACCCTACCCTAGCTCCTGATACTAAGGAGTTAGAGGTATCAACACCCACGTTTTATTTCTACCGGACTAAATCTTGTCTCAACTTCCGTCTCCCTTGGCCCACGGGCCAGCATTTGCTCCTCTGGAATATGCGGATGAATATGGTATGTTCCAAAAGGTAGCCCTTTAACAGCTTATGTTGGCTGAGTATACTATGGTCTTTGCCAAGAGCGAGTTGCATTAAGAAGATATTACTGGAGGTTACCACATGAAGGATGAGATGGTGTGGTTTTAGGGACGCCTATGGGTTCCTGCCGGACCACTTCTCCTGGAAATCATCTATGACCATCATGACAGAATCACCGTTGGCCATTTTGGGAAGGCGAAGACTCTGGAGCTGATCCGCTGCACTTATAATTGGAAGGGATTGGCTGCGCAGGTTGCCAGGTATTGTAAGGCCTGGTCTACAATCAAATGAAACTGAATCGCCAGGCTTTAGCAGGTTTGTTAGTACCAGTTCAAAAAGGCTAACGGGCCTTGGACTTCCCTGTTAGTTGATTTATAGTCGATTTGCCTGTATCTGATAGCTAAGATTCTATCATGGTGGGGGTGGACCATTTTATTAAGTTTGTCCACTTTATCCCCCGCAGAACCACTGTAACCGTGGCTGAGATAGCTAAGCTCTTCGTCTCTCATGTGTTTGCTCTTTATGGAACCCTTCAAGAAATAAGTAGTGATCATGGCCCTAATTTACCTCTGTCTTTTGGGAAGAGTTGTGTAAGACTCTTCAGATTCAGCCCTGCCGTTTGACTGCCTATCATCACCACTTTGATGAGAAGAATAAACGAGTGAACCAGTGCTTGGAACAGTTCCTGTGGTATTATACCACCGCGGACCATTCAGATTGGGTTTTGCACCTTCCCATGGCCTAATTCAGCTAAACAACGTCCACCATGCATTGATTGGTTTTTTCTCCTTCTTCGCCAACTATGATTTCAATTACGCCTTCAACATGGAGCTCAGTTGTTGATCCAAGGTGGAAGTGATGGGGACTTTGTGAAAACAATAAAGAAGGTGCACCAGTGGGTGAACATGAGCTTGGATGTGGCTATTCAAGCTATAAGGAGAACTAAGACAGGAAAAGATGAATAGGCCCTGCTTATTAGGAGGGGGATCTAGTGATGATTGATGCTAAAAACATCCCTATCAAAAAGCCATGCATAAAGCTGGGACAAAAGAGGATTGGCCCTTACCGCATTGTCAGAAAAGTGAGCCATGTTTCATACTATTTGGTCTTCCTTCACCATTCTATATTTTTGCCATCTTCCAAGAAAGTAAGCTTACGTTGTTTGAGGGCCCCCCACCAGAGACTCATGAGGCTTTCTCGTGGATGGGGCGCTGGAGTGGGAAGTGGAGAAGATAAAAGCCTCCCATTGGGTAAGGATAAGACTTGAGTATCTTATATCCTGTAAGGGATTTTTGCAGTGGATAACAGTTGGGTACCAGCGCATGATTGAGCCCATACCCAAGATCTTATTGAATTCTTCCACAAGCGTTTACCTGAGGCAGCAGGTTTCAAGTTTAAGCAAGCCATCGCCGCCATGAATTTGACTCCACTCAGAAGAACTTTTTCTTGGCAAAAGCCACTGGAGGGGAGTGGAGCCCCATAAGAAGGAGATGGTAATGTCTTGGACCATTGACATGATTGAGGAAATCAACTGTAAGGAAACGGCTGGAAGTCAGGAGGCCAAAAGGGTCAAATTACAAGGCCTTCCTGACCTAAAACATACCCCTGGACCAACGCTGAGTACAGGCGAGATATGACCAGTTTGGTCCTGGGGATGAGCATGATGCTTTGCCTGTCATTACAGCCAGGGCATTGAAATGCACAATCTACGTTCTCACTTTTGACGGTTCATCACAGTTCCTTGAGGATTAGGGATTCAAATTCCATTCCATTTTATAAAATTTTGAAGTTAAGGCAAGTCAATTTTCATTCTATAACTCAAAAATTAAGCAATCTTGAGTTACAGGACCCTGGCCAATGGTACCATGCTCCTGTTGGTTTGCCTAGGCTTAGCTCCACTTTCGCCAATTGACAGTTCTGCCCAGTATTTAATTATTTTTCTTTAAGACCAACTTTCCTTGTTGGTGTCTGGTTTAATAAAAACCCGTTCATATTAATTTTGTCTATGTGCATTTGTTTAGTCCTGTTTGCTAACCTCCAAGAGGTCCAAATTCACCAAATGCATGACATCCTTACTTGGGCTCTTCTGTGAACCGTCCTTCTGGGTGGTGCTTTATTTACTCTTTCTTCATCAGTGGGTTCCGTGAAGTGGTGTGGGCCCTCGCCCCCCACCTATACTGGAACTGGAACATTACAGACACGCTCTTAACAGACCCACCGTCACTTTGGAGCCTGTTGAGATTCTGATATGACTGGATGATAAGCATAAAATATCTACGGAGAATTAGAATAGCTACACCAACCATGATATTAGTTACAATTACGCAAGCGCCTTGAGTTGAAGCAATTATGGATCAAAAGGGTTATTATTGGATCGCTTTCAAATAGAGCAATAATGTGATGCCGACATTTGATGAATATTGGTTAAGATTGCCTCAAACTAAGTCAATAGAGAATTGAGAATACCATACTCCTCCAGAACAAATGTGATACGGCGGAATTTAATAGCTAAGCTAAAGAAATGGTATTGTCCAAAGTTGCTGAAGTATAAACGAGTTAAAATTGAAGAAGAGGGTTGTCAGTAGTTTGGAGCGAGCTGAACAGCAAGGATCCACTGTAGATATCAACAACTAATTAAAAGATTGTTATTGGGGAAATTTCTCCATAAAATACTAAGTTTATTACATTGTCTCAGGGATGGCAAGCATCATATCGTCAGTCCTATTTCTCAGTGGGCTTAACCATGTGCAAAACTCCTTTGCATATCTCCAAGATATTGCCAAAATTATAACAGTGGTGCACACTACAGGGGCCAACAATCATTCACAAAAATGATAAAAATTCCTCAGTCGCTGGCCATGTCACATCAGGCTTGCTTTTACAATGGATATTCTTGATACACTGCACCAGTTGAATATGCGGAACTCAAGATGCCTTGGATGCAGTTCTCAAATGGCAAGAGGAGCTTCAGCAGGAGGTTTGTATTGATAAGCTGCCTCCATTTAATCGTGATAGGAATATTCTAGGGTTCTTTAAGTGATTCAAGTTTGAAACCAAAGGAGCCTCTTACTGACTAAGGCAAAAATTGTTAATATCCACCTTGGATGTTAGAAGTGCCGACCAAGTAGCTTACTATCTTCCAAACAGTTACATTATATATCAAGAAGTGAAGAATACTGTGCTTTGGTTGTTTGGAGAAACTGCGAAGATGTCTCAGTGGAAAGCAGAGTTTTTGCCATTGGGTTTCAGAGTAATGAGACCCTCACCGCGTTTGCTGATCAATTTATGGTGGAAGCCCATGTGTTAATTGGGGCAGGGACTTTAATCAAATCTGATGTATGCATAGTGATGATCTTCACAGTGAAGCCATACTGTAAACTTTACAATGTCATGGCTCCATATTTAGAGGACGGAGTACCCTTGCTTAGAAATCATTTGAATTTTGCACCGTCTATCTGTTATCATCCTCCGCCAAATACAGAGTGGAACCCTACTGCATCTGATTCCAGACAGTATTATTTGGAGATACTATCCTGACCTGTTCTGAGTCCATCTAGTAACCCCCATCCTTACTATCACTCAAAATTGCACCCTCAACCAAGCTACCATCAGTATTACAGCTATTGGGAGAGGTCTATTTACACTGAGCGACCCCAGTCCATCTTCCGGTGTGGCTCATCTTACAACAATCAAGGACGCAGATCCTATGGGATTAATTATATTGAATGCGGTCACCCTGGTCCCCTGGCACAAGGTTGCCCCAAGCGTTAGTTCCATTATTTACAATTGCAAGACTGTTGAATTCTAGGGGTTTCATGCTCGCTGGTGCGTTTAGTGCCTGAAACTCCAACAAATAGAGGAATTAAACCACTGATTATAATAAGGGAAATCAATAATAAAACCTAGAAATTTGAGTTTTTATAGTTTTATTAGTGTCATGGGGGTAATAAGAAAAACGAACCCTCTTGAGTATCCAACCATTCAGTATTTAAACTGTATTGAGGGTCAAAGAGAATACAATGATAAGTTTGGAATGGCTTGTTACAGTCTGAATAAGGAAATATGTGAATTCAGCCTATTGAAACTCAAAAATCGCTTAGCTTTGGCTGAATGACAGATGGGGAGTTAATTTTTGGCCAGATGTACCCATTAAGTAGCGATTTAATTAATTTCAGCCAATCCCCATAAGCTAAAATTATTTCACCTTGAGGCACCTCCACCATGCTTATAAAAAGGGGTGGTACCCAATTTGGTGTTTGGAGGGAACTAGATGTGGCTGGGAGAGAAACTGCCGATGGACTCCCTGGGTTCCCTTGTGTGGTCAGGGCAATTTAACTTCCTAACTTCATGCTAATTTCCCGTTTAGTATTCATATTAGTATTACCCTAATTTGCGGGGTTCCACCAAGAATTGGCCAGGGTCTTCTGCCTGATAAAATCGTTCTTATCATTCAAATTGATCTCCTCATTATTGTGGAATTATAGATGTCTGACTTTACCTCTTTTCAGCTGATTGTTACCCAAAACATTCTTATATTGATGTATAAAAGGCAAATGTATGACATCACCCCCCTCAAGAAGTTGGGGGGAGAATAGGGCCGAAGGAAGTGACCATGAACTTGGTTGATGGTGAGTCCAGAAGCGAGGGATTTGATAGAATACTCATCCCCTCACTTGTATGTGACTGAAAATTGCCCTTCCCAAATAGAACCTAGCTTTTCACTTCTTGGAGTGATTTGTTTGTGGTAATATAGTACCAAGTTGGATACTTGGAATGAAGGAAGAGGGTCCCTAAGCTCATTTGCAGCTTGGCCTTCTTTGGTAACAGTCTTTGCTAAATTAGTCATGGCCTCTGATTGTAATTGGATGATGTGTTGGGCCAACTTTTTCATGGCTTGTTCAGGATCAGTCCTGTCAGAGAAGACATCTTTGGCCAATAAAGCTGCTACCCCAGGTTCTCGCCCATATAAAACATGTAAAGGGGACATTTTAAGGATACGATGATAACTAATATGATAGGTCATGAGCGCACTGGGTAAGTAGAGTTCCCAGTGGAGAGGGTCTGAAGTGACCATTTTCCAAAAAATAGAGACCAGGGTCCCATTAGCTCTTTCTACAGCACCATTGGTGGACGGTTTATAGGGGGCTGAGAAAGGTTGTTATGTCCCAATGGAGGTGGTAAGAAGCTTTACACTCTGGAAGTAAAGTTTTTCCATTGACACAAAGGAGGACCAGAGGGCAACCAGCCGTGTAAAGATATATTGATGCAAAAAAGTAACCGTGGCTTTTGCAGTCTGATTGGAGAGAGCCTTTGCTTCAACCCATTTAGTGAAATGATCTATTTCTAACCAATATATATCGATTGCCCTCAG
Source organism: Massospora cicadina (assembly GCA_022478985.1). Classification (NCBI taxonomy): domain Eukaryota; kingdom Fungi; phylum Entomophthoromycota; class Entomophthoromycetes; order Entomophthorales; family Entomophthoraceae; genus Massospora; species Massospora cicadina. Next base: position 18,857 of record JAKSZP010000591.1, read on the forward strand.
TAGTCCGATGGAGATGACCTAGCACATTCAAAGTTATGGTGTGGAAGGGCTGTTGGGGTGTCGTAGGTTGGTACTGATTATGGGTCTTGAAGCAGAATTATTTTTGCAGGTCAGACAAGCATCCAGGACCTCAGCTATAGTCTACATGATGCCCTCCAATTAATACCGCTCTTTAACCCACTCATAGGGTTTGCACTCTACGCCATGTTCCATGATAGTGTGAGACTCCATAATCACGGGTACTCTCTTAGATGGCTAGAGATAAAGCAACCAGTTTACTCCTACTTTCTTGTATAACTTACTGCTCTCCACCTTGATGTTGCGGGAGTGCCATGCTAACATCTTTTGTTCTGGCTCATCTTCATCAGCCCACGCCTCAGGATTCAGGAGGAGTCATGCAACCTCTCTGCTTTGCTATTGTCAAGGTGTAACACAGGCAGCCATGTCAACCATCAACGTTCATATGACGCATTCCATCTCAATGCTCAATGGTCATATCCTAGTACTGGAGCTTTAGAGCCCAGTGAGCTAACCGCTCCGTGGGGTCCTTCATATTTTGTAACCACTTTAAGGATGCGTGGTCAGTAATTACTTTAAAGGAAGTACCTTATAAAAAAGGATGATGGTATTTGACAGCGAGCAAGATGTCAAGGCACTCCCTTTTTTAGTGACGCTGTAGTTGCGCTCAGCTTTTGAGAGCATCTTACTGAAAGAAGACACAGGATGATCAACTCCATTTTCATCCAGATAAAGCAAGATTGCTCTAACAACGTAGTCAGAGGCATCTGTGAATAACATAAAGGCTTGTCATAGTCAAGATAACGGAGTATTGGCCTTTTTTGTGTTAGTGCCTTCAGGGTCTCAAACGCAGCCTTTTGTTCAGCACCTCAATAGAAGGGGGTGTCCTTGACTAAGAGATGTACGAGAGTCACTAATCTGGGATAACTTGGGAATGAAATGATGTTAATACCCCATAATGCCAAAGATAACCTGAATGTCATGAAGGGTTTTGGTCGCGGGCATCTTAGATATTGCTTTGACTTTATCTTTTAGAGGTTGTATCACATTTTGTGAGATGGGGTGCCCAAGAAAATCCAGCTTCTTTTGGAAAAAAGTACATTTAGAGGGCTTCAGCTCTATGTTGGCGGTCTGCAAGTGTTGAAAAACCTCCTTTAGGTGCGTGTGATGCTTGTTGAATGTTTTGGAGAAAACAGTGATGTCATCGAGGTAGACAATAACACAGCTTAGTCTGATATCCTGGAGAATGAAATTGTTGGGACCACGGGTGTAATAACTCATATCCCTCAATATTTTGATGCCAGGGGACCCAAAAATGCAGGGTGTTGAAATGATTATCTTTGCTTCTCTTGGTCAAGATATCTTTTTCCAGATACTACGTCTGGATAGGCAATTTCTAATAAAAACAAATTAATTTTAGCTTAAAATTGTGTAAAGGGGAAAAATAGTAAAGTTTATTAGCTTAATACCAGCTATATAAGGTAATTAGGGAGGTGTTTTAGGGAATTTAAGCAGCCCAAGCCTAGATCTAATAAAGTGAACAATTTGTAGATTTGGTAAAAGCCCAATTATCTCAGTTGAATATCTCATGCTCGTCTCATGGTTTAGGTTTGAACCCTGAGGTTGGGTAGATCTGAGGAAGCATGAATCGACCATGTTGGTCAGGATTGATCTCCAACTTCTATAATGGTTAAATTTTATTGATGATTGTCCCTGACAGAAGTTTGGCCTTTTTGGTTGGTTTGGGATCAAATCTCAACATCTGATGTATATAACGGCTGTTTGGGTAGCATATCCAACAATACCCCCTATAGATCTTGGCGCAGGGGTGAAAAATGATGAGGAAATGACTATGGACGCACTTTACTAATGTACTATGAATGACCTCTACAACTGAGTGTTAATTTCCCCATCTATATATGACTCGATTAGGACCTGACCAGTAAGTTTCCAGTTTGTGATCACAACCTCCAGGCCAGTGATGGTATAATAAAAGTGGTCACCTGGTTGGAAGTTGTGTAGGAAATATGCTTATCATTAGATTGAACAGTTTATCTACTGGTTGTGGCAAATAGGTTTTTGGCAGCCAGACTCTGAAGTCTTATGATTTCATTTACAATACTTTGCATGGAGACTTCAGGTGCTTCAGGAGAAGTTTGTTTAAGCATCACCTGGACTTTAAGATCAGGATTTCTGCCATAAAACGCTTGGAATGGAGACATCTTAGTAATTCAATGTTAACTAATCCAATATGTCAGAATTGCACTAGGCAAATATTAGCCAATTAAGGGGTCATTCATATCCATCTTACAGAGGGTTGCAGTATGAGTGCCATTTAACCACTCTACCATTCCATTGGTTGTATCAGGCAAACAGCAAGTTAGAATTATACCGCCTGCCATCCCAGATAACTGAGCACCTGTATGGCAAACCAGGATGCTGAAGGCACTGATGCTGGAATGACGGATATGAAACTGGAAAGGAGTTTCGCCAATACCTGCTGGTGAGCCAGAATCTCGTACAGGCACATAATAAAATACCAGACAAATACGGCCGTTAATGGCTGAGGGGTAGTGAGTGTTGGCAGAAAAGGCAGTTTATTTTCTAACATAAAAAACTAAATTTTGTGGAAGATTTTTTAATGGAAACTAAAGGGAGAAAAATCTGCCAACAGTTTTCACATTGAGATGCAACTGATTAAATAGTGGCCAAATGATGAGAAAACAAGCTAGTATCAGGTCCCTCAAGTTCACCTATCCAGAAAATATTTGGGAATGTGGGCAGATAAGCTCACTGGGAACTGACATCAAAGGATTTGGCGGCAGGACGAGTTGCTATTGGTTCTAACTCAATGCCCAAACCAAGACTTGACTGCATTTCCAGCAGTTGGCATGATGGCATCTACCCGACAAGCAATGGTAATCCCCCAAGGCCACCCCACATAGGGGCGGTCCCAATTGGTTGGGAATGGGTTCGGGATTCCAGACCTGCCCATGCCCAGTCGCTGGGCTGTTCATTCAGTCAAAAGCATCTCATCAGCCACAACGCCTGATTTGCAGGAAGGGAGCTGTGAACTATCATCGATGGTATCTGATGCTGCTACCTGCATTTCAGTGATCATCCCTGATGATTTTGAGAGGGGGTTAATTTTGACAATCGTGGTTTTGCCAAAATGAAACCATCAGCGATTCCAGCTGATAAATCAATATTCATTCCTTTTTGACTTTGTGGATTCTGATCATTGGGCTCGTTTCCACTCGTTTTCAGACTGATCAACTTCATTTTGGCAATTTTGGCACAAATTTCCCTAATCAGGCATATGAGTTCAGGCGAGGTGAGTGTGGGCATTGTGGGAGGGATCCGAAGAGGAAGAGCTGTTACCCAGAGCTTGTCTACCACGTGGGCAAGGTCGCCCTGGGTGATGAGGGGTACAGACACCCTCTTCGGAGCCTTTTTACTCAGAAATGGGAAGAGGGCCCAATTGACACACTGGAGACATTCCCCTGGACTTACATTACCCTTTTTTTCCAAAGGAAGGACTTCACCTCCTGGGAACTGCACGAGGGCCACGTTTCTCTGCGCATTGGGTAGTTTGATCGCCATTACCGTTGCAACTTTTTTTGGGGGGGGGGTGGGGGGCGTTGGGGTGGGAATCATGAAATGCATCAACCCGTTCCATGCAGTTAGCGCAATTTCAGGCATTAACCCATCTGTTCTCATAAGCTGAATACCCTTTCCAGGTCATAAGATACTGAACCAACCGCCCGGATTTGTGGGACACTAAAATGTTTTCACAATGGCTTCTTCCATATACTCTATCACAATTGGTTCAGGTTCAGCTGGGACAATTCCTTTAAATGGGACAACAGAGACATGTGGAAGATGGGATGCTGTTTCCGATGAGCTGGCAACTTCAACCTAAAAGCACCATTGCCCAAGTCTTCTTCCACCAGGTGGGGACCCAAACGTTTGCTTTCAAACTTCCTGGAAGGCACCAGCATCTGCAGATGGCGAATGTCCAACATAATATGAGAGCCCACCGCGATATCGTGACCAGGAAGCCATTTGTGATCCACAAATCATTTATAATCATTGATAGCCTTTGTGAGGTGCTCCCGTACTAAGGACTGGGTAGACCGGATATGCTCAACATTATATGTGGCAGCAGGGACCTCTGGGCGTATGCAGGGACTGACCAAAAAAGAGGGATTATAACCTAACATTGCTTCATAGGGAGAAAACCCCGTTGAGGCGAGAGTACCATTATTATAGGCAAATTGGGCGAGAGGGAGGTCATCAGCCCAAGTATCCTGGGCAGCCAAAACGTAACAGCGCAAATCCTACTCCAAAATTTGGTTAACCCACTCAGTTTGTCCGTCGGACTAGGGGTGGTAAGCAGTTGAATGAAAGGGGGTGCTTTTTAGGATTGATAAAAGCTCATTCCAAAATTGTGCTGTAAATTTGGGTCCATGGTCACTAATAATATTCCTGTGGGAGGCCAAACATTGAGAACACATGTCATACATGGAGCTGAATGGTCTCTTTAGACGTGATCTCAAAAGTAAAGGGAATAAAAAAGGGAAAACTGGTGAAGCAATTGACCACCACCATTACTGCTGTAAACCCATAAGAACAAGGGAGATCAACAATAAAATCCACAGACACCAATGTCCATGGACCCTCCGTCTGTTGTAATGGGTGCAGGAGACCATTCCTTCCTGAGCAGTCCAACTTTGCCTGAGCACAGGTAACGCAATCGGTGATCCAAGCTGGAACTTCCTTAGTTAAGCGCACCCAGTTATAGGTTTACTTTATCAATTTTATGCATTTTTTGTTGCTTGATGGCCAATCTTGAGAGGGTTATGATGCGCACGAAATACCTTGGCTCAGAAAAGAGGGGGAACCCGAATTAACGACATAAAATAGATGAGTCCCTCCACCAAGGAGTACAGAGAGTGTTTATGAATTTGTTGGGCCAATTGATCAAATAACTCCACCCCTTTGGGAAGGCCATTTAACTGGCTAAGACCTGAGCAACAAGCAGGGCGTCAGAAGCCAGGGCACAGAAAAGATGATGGGGGAACAATTGACAAGATTTGAGCGGCAGGAATCACGGTAACAGGTCCACTTTCCTCTGGGTTTGAGGGGCAGTGGGCGGGGCTCCGGCTGAGAAAATTGGGAAGTACATTGAGCGCACCTTTTATGAATTCATATTTGAAATTAAAACTAAAAAAGCCCTGATAGGTTTGTGTTTGCCAATGTGCCAATTTTTGGGGTTTACAGAAATATGAGAGGCCTGGTGATCCATGTGAACCATTAACTCATGTTGAGCACCCTGCAACAGATACCTCCAATGAGTTAATGCCCATGCTATGGCTGCCAACTCCTTGTTGTAGATAGCCCAAGATAGCTCCATAGAGGCAAATTTTTGGGAAAGATAAGTGACTGGATGTTCTAAGCCATTGTGCTCTTGGAGCAACACTGCCCCCACTGCCACTGAGGAGGCATTGCACGCAATGATATATGGCGTGGTGAGATCTGAGTGATTCAAGACAGGAGGGGATAAAAACACCTCCTTGAACGATTTGAATGCCTGCTGGCATTTGGGCATCCAGCAAAATGGTACGTTCTTGCTTGTGAGGGGTGGAGCAGGGAAGCTAGCTGGGAAAGAGCCGGGGGAAATTTTTTAGGAAAATAATTGTTCCAAATAAACTCCATGATTGTTTCTGGGTAGTCGGAGTTGGCCATTCATGGATAGCGTCCAACTTATTAGGAGGAATTGCGTAGCCATTTTTAAGGACAAGGTTCCCAAGAAAGATAACTTCCTCTTTATAGAACTCGCATTTGGAAGGCTTAATGACTAAGCCTGCCTTATGCAAAGCAGCCACAACCCTTCCAAGTCAATGGCGTGTTGTTCAGAAGTCAGGGAGTGTACCAGAATGTCATTTATATAAGCGACTGCGCAAGTAAACTGGAGGTCACCCATTACACTGTTGATCATACCTTGAAACATAGCTGGGGCATTCTTCAACCTGAAGGGCATTACATGGAATTGAAAATGCCTCGCTTCATCTGGATCGCTGTTAACCATTATTGCCCTTCCATTACCCAAATATGGTTAAAGGCGATGATGAGATCCAGCTTAGAGAACACCCAAGATTTAGTGATTGTTTGGCTTATCATCTGCTCTAAAGGCAGGGGGTAGGGATTGTGAACTGTGAATTTATTTAAATGTCCGTAATCCATGCAGGGATGGAGGGAACCATTGGCTTTTTTAGTGAAGACGATGAAAGATGTGACTGGCGCTGTCTCCTTAAACAACCACCCTTTCTTTAGCATATTGTCCAACAAAGTGTTGAGCGCAACCTCCTCCTTTGCTGTGTGGGGATACACCATGCAGTTGATATTCACAACTGTACCTATGTACGAAATTTACAGTTAAATTTGGTGTGAGGGGGAAGATGGTCCGCCTTCTCAGAATCAAAAATACTCTGGTAGCACATCAATTCTTTGGGAAAATTGGATGGAAGGCCTGAAGGGGAAACAAGGGAAGTTATGGAGCTATGACCTTGGGCTTTTTTGAGAGTATTAACTAGAGGAAATTCTCCCTCAGTGATCATTGGCAAAGGAAAACATATTTGACTCTAGATGAATCTTAACATGTTGCCGATGCCACCATCCAACTCCTAAGATAACTGGGAATACCAAGTTTGGCATTACTGAGAATTGATCACAGAAGCTGAACTGATGTATTGAGAATGTAACTTGTCGATGAACTAGGTATGAGGTTTGGGAGGCTGATGATGCAACCATCACCAAAGGGCCTATATACAGGTTGTCAGAGTTTTAACCAGATCGAATCCTCCAATGATTAAGCGTTCTTGGAATGATTTAGCCAATCCTGGCGGAATGGTTTATTGAATGAGTTTTGTGGTATTTAGTTCGATTGCTGGTTAGTTGCTCCTCAATTTGGGTTGTACCAAAATTAGTATTCCACTGAGTTTGGTATTTAGGTTCTAATGGGGCCAAATTGGTGGCCCCAAATTAGTAGAAGGATCACCAGCAACTAATAGCCAAGGATGATCCAATCTGTCAACAGAATCAGTAGTCGATGTCAACGGCCATTTGTGGTCCATTGTGGGATTTCCAGCGAAAAGCTGATGTATTGCTTCAAACGTTCACTGCTGGTACTGATTATCTGATGCTGGCAGATCCAACAAATATGAGTTAAGGCAGCCAAGGATGTATCCAGTGCCTAATTTATTATCAAGATAAGATGAGAGTAAATGTTGGCGAGATGCTGAGATATTCTGAGTCAAAGTGAGCAACTGAAGTGGTTTCTGGTGCAAATATTTTAACTAGAAGGTCAAATACAAATTTGACTTTTATTTAGATTAATTATTTATATGGTTCACCAGCGACTTAATGCTGAGGATGAACCAAAACTAATTTGAACATCGGGAAGGATGGAGCGAGAGGGTTGACGCCAGGGAAGAGAATAGAGTAGACGAAGTAGTGTAAGAAGAAGAGAAGTGGTTGGCTGGAAGAACCAGCGGAAGAGCTAATAGGTCAGTAATGGGCGCAGTAGCCCTTTTGTAAATAGTATATATACCTGGCGCTTCCTTCTAAATAAATATCTCCCTTTGCCTATTCTACCTTTTGTTATAAGTTTATTATTTATTTCGTTGATTGTAGTTTAGGTTAAAGGGGATTCCTGAAATGGCATGGGTGACATGCCAAGGGGTTAGCTGGTGCTGCTAGCCCCGACGCCTAAGGTAAAACAGCAAGGGCTGACCAGTCTTCATACTGGTTAGCCTGGCAACTAGTAGAGCCTAAAGTCGATTTTCTGAAACAAGTTAAGTTCCAATTGTTGACTCAGTTCAACACTCATTTAATTGCCCACAGCTCTGGTAACCACCAAGGCCTCAAAGGAGACGTGGTGGGACCCAACACTAACCTTTATGGGTAATAAGAAGTAAGCGAAGTTCTCTTTATTGGTAGTTGTGTATGAATCCAGTGATACTGAAGAGATGGTAGTGGGGTCAGGGGAAACCGCCAGGTTCATAGGGGAAGTAAGCTCATTGCAAGTTGGAATTTCACATCCTACTGACAAGGGCACAATAGCTGCGGCAACTATGGTGTGTGCATTTGACATTTTAAGTGGAACTAGGCTATTATGGACAGGGAAGTTTTTTTCACAACCTGATTCAGCTGAAAGAAGGGGCCATTGCTACGCCAATATAACAAAAAAGGTGGAAATGGTTAGTAATAATGGTTGGTCGATTATGTCAGGTAAACAGCAAGTTAGAATAAGACCGGCCTGCCAGCCCAGATATCAGAGCACCAGAATGGCAAACCAGAATGCCGAAGGCACTGCTGCTGGTACAACGGATATGAAACTTGAAAGAAGTTTTGCCAATACCTGCCGGTGAGCCAGAATCTTGTACAGGCACATAATAAAATACCAGACAAATATGGCCATTAATGGCTGAGGGGTGAGTGAGTATCAGTGGAAAAGGAGTTTATTTTTTCAACATAAAAAACTAAATTTAGGGGATAGTTTTTTAATGGAAACTAAAGGAAGAAAAATCTGCCAACAAGTTTCACAGTAAGATGCAACTGATTAAATAGTGGTCAATTCATGAGAAAACAAGCTGGGATCAGGTCCCTCAAGTTCAACTATCCAGAAAATATTTGGGAATGGGGGCAGATAAGCTCACTGGGAACTGACATCAAAGGATTTGGCGGCAGGCTGAGTTGCTGTTGGTTCTAACTCAATGCCCAAACCAAGACTTGACTGAATTACCAGCAGTTGGCATGATGGCATCTGCCTGACAAGAAATGGTAATCCAAGGCCACCCCACATAGGGGCGGTCCCAATTGGTTGGGAATGGGTTCGGGATGCCAGACCTGCCCATGCCCAGTCACTGGGCTGTTTGTTCAGTCAAAAGTGTTGCATCAACCACAATGCCCGATTTGCCAGAAGGAAGCTTCAAACTATAGTTGATGGTGTCCGATGCTGCTACCTGCATGTTGGTGTTCATCCCTGATGATTTTGGGAGGGGGTTAAATTTGACAAACATGGTGTTGGCCGAAATGAAACCATCAGCGATTCTGGCTGATGAATCAATCTTCATTCCTTTTCAACTAAGTGGATTATAATCATTAGGCTCTTTCCCACTCATTTTTGGACTGATCGGCTTCAGGTTGGCAATTTTGGCACAAATTTTCCTAATCAGGTGTACAAGTTTGGGCGAGGTGTGTGTGGGCACCAGGGGAGGGATCTGAAGAGGAAGAGCTGTTACTTAGCACATGTCTACCACATGGGCAAGGTCGACCTGGGTGACAAGGGGTACAGCCACCCTCTTTGGAGCATTTTTACTTGGAAATGGGAAGAGGGTCTGATTGACACACAGGGGACGTTACCCTGGACTTACAGGTTGCAGGTTGGTAGGGGGTGGAGAATAACTGATTGGTTCCCATCAGGTCATCTAGATCTTTCACCAGCATCAAGCGGAAATTTTTGTCCTTTATTGGAAATAATGATGTTAGGGCACCCATGCTGGGTGATAATCCTAGTTATACAAAAACATGGCGGTGGCTTTTGCCAAAGCGGTGGGGAGCGATAAAGCTTCAATGCACTTAGTCAGATGGTGCATGGCTAGTAGGAGGAACTGATGTCCATTGGAGAATCTAGAAAGAGGTCTTACAATATCAATGCTAATAGTATGGAATGGTTCACAGGATGGGACCCCAGGATGTTGAGAGTGGGGATTAGATCCAGCATGTCTTTTACATACCAGGCAGGACTCTAATACATCTTGGATTAAAAAAAGCATTCCCTCCCAATAACATTGAGTTTTAAGCCACTGTTAGGTTTTCCAAATTCCCCATTGCCAACTTGCTGATGTCCTTCTAATATGACGTCAGTTTGAGCTGATAGTCTTACATAAGGCAACCATTGGTCAGACACAAGTTTGCTCAATTAGCCGTTCTTGATTTGGAGATTTGCCAAGCTTTTCGGTAATTCCTTTTGGAGGGTCAGAAATTTGTCCTTCCATAACTGTGGTTGGGTTAGGAGGTCATAGAGTTGACGCTCTTCAGGGTCATTGATAGTTAAAATGAGAAGCTGAGATAGGCAATCCATGTTTTGATGTATGGGCCCTGGTCGATGGATGATGGGAAATTTGTAGTTTTGAAGTTTTAATGCCCATCGGGCTAAACTCCTGTTATGGTCCTTCATTTGCTGTAGCCATCGCAAGGAAGCATGGTTAGTAATTATAGTGAAATGATTTCCATATAGATAAGGTCAGAAATGCTCAATAGCCAATAATACTGCCAAGTATTTGCACTCTATAACGCTATAATTATGTTTATCTTTAGATAAGGTATTGCTGTAGTAGGCAATGGGATGGTCCACTAAGCTCTCATCATGCTGAGATAGTATGGCTTTGATGGCAATATCGCTAGCATCAGTAAAGAGGAGGAAGGACTTATTAAAATTTGGATGAATAAGTACAGGAGAGTTGGAGAGAGAGACGAGTAACAGGTCAAAGGTCTGTTGTTGCTTTTTTTCTCCACTGAAAGGGTATTACTTTCTTCAGTAGATACACCAGAGGTTGAAGGTGTCTGGTAATGGGGGATAAATTGGCGATAATAGTCCACCATTCCTAGGAAAACTTGTACATTTAGTAGGGATTTAGAGGGTGTTATCTTAGCAATAGTCAAGACCTTATCATCCATCGGTGATATTCTGGCTTTTTTGACCTTTTGACCTAAAAAAATCCATCTCATTCTGGAAGAAAGTGCATTTCACAGGCTTTAGTTTTAATAACAATTGACTTTAACCTCTGAAAAACTTTCCTGAGGTGATCTAGATGTTCAGTAAAGGTTCTTGAAAAACGGTAATATCATCAAGATAAACTAGTACGCAGGAGCGTTTTAAATTGCCTAGTAGTCCGTCCATAGCGCCTTGGAAGGTAGCAGGGGCGTTACATAACCCTTGAGGCATCTGAATGGGCTTAAATAGTCCTTCACTTGTTACTAGAGTGCATTTTGCCCAATCTTCTGGTGAAAAATCTACTTGCCAGTATCCACTGGAGAGATCCATAGCTGAGGAATAGTGGGACCCTGACATTAAGTGTAAAGAGTCGTCTATATGCGGCAGGGGTAACTATCTTTGTATGTGATAGAGTTGAGGTGGCAATAATCCATAAGAACCCGGTGATCACCATCCTTTTTCTGAATTAATAAGAGTGCGGAAGCACATGGACTTTTGGAAGGCACAAGTAACTCAGCCTCCAACAGTTGCTGTAACTCTAAGGCCAACTGAGCTTCCTCCACTTTGTATTTTCAATATGGTTGGGATTCAAATGGAGGGTGATCCTCAGTTTCGATTTTATGTATTACCCCTGACATTTTCCCATAGTCACTTGGTCCCAAGGAAAAATATTGCCATATTCCTCGAGGAGGTTTTTGAAATCTTGGTGTTCGTTCAGGGTAAGATTATCCCCAATTTTACTGTCAACCAAAGCTGTTGTGGGTGGGGGATTAATTCTAAATCCTGTAATGAGCCAGACAATTTACATCAGCAATACTCTTAATGTGACATAGTTTTACATAAGTGATAGGGGAAAGCCATGGGACCTGGAAAGTTTTAGTGGTTAATCTTCCTAATAGAATAGAGATAGATTTCCCGTAGGCAGGATCCAAAATCCCTGGGCAGGTAAACGCTTCCTTGATGGAAGGGTTTGGGTGTCCAATAAGCTCCAAAATATGATCAGGAGGGGTAAGAATTTGAATCCCCGTATCTACAATAACTTGTGAGCCCAAGGGTATTGTATAGAATGAGGGGTATACAGAGGGACCCCCTCTTCAGCATCCATAGCCTCTTAGGTTAACTTAGTTTTTTCCCCTAAGACTTGGTTCTTGATTTTGCAAATGGAGGATGGGTATTCTAGGAAGCATGTCCATTTTTAGGGGCTCCTTTATTTTTGATGATGATTTCAAATATTTTGTGAATCCAATACCCTAATAGGGACAGGTATTTTCTCTTGTGGTTGATAATACAATTAAACGCCTGCATCAGTTGGACCCTAATAAAGAACTCTTAAGTATCATTTTCTTAATGTGATGGCGGGAGCAGTAATTATGAGTTTCCTGAAGTTAAAGGGTAAGTCATAATACGCTCCAATCGCCTTAGTAGACTGACTAACTGCTGTTCCATTTTCAGCCTCATGGATCAAGTCCAGAGTCATTTGTATCTTTTGGATAAGTTGGGAGGAAATAACATTAACCGGTGAGCTGGTATCAATTATTGCCAGGACTTAAACCTTATGTACGACTACCTTGACTCAAACCACCAAAGATCCAGACTGGGAATTAACAGCTAGTAGACTGTTGGTAGGGATTTGCAATGAAGCAAGCAGAGGATTCTGCCATGGCCAAGTTTGAAGCTGTTTTTATGCGTTTGAACGTTTTGTCTGCCAGTACTTGACTTTTGATAAAAGAGTTGACTGCCAAAATTTGTTGAGGTAACTGACCAACATAGGAGTAAGAGAGCGAGAGGATTTTATTTCCTTGGATAGAAAAGGGAAATCAACTTCTGCAGGGGCTGGTATCAAAAAACAACCTGAAGGGTGGGAATAGAGCTAGAGCTAGAACAAGGATCTTGAGGCACTTGTTTTCCATAAGCATAGGAAACTCTTGCCCTATACTGACTGATCATATGCCAACTTACATTGAATTATGTGGCAGTCAGCTACAGTGTGGTTTTTTCTTCTGCAATAAGTGCAGTATAATTCAGGTATAGGTGAATCAGGAGGTGTAACAGCTAATACTTGGGACTGGGGCTTATTGGTGTTAAAACGAGGTGGCCCAGCGGGTTTATGTAGTTCATCCAGAATTTCCAATATAGCCTCTTCAATATGGAGGAGGGACGTTAAGTTATAATATACTGCTTTAAGATAAAGTACAATATTAGGTATATTAAAAATGCTGACAAAAATGTGGTGATGACATCATCAAACATAAGACAATTGCCTAAAATCAGAGTTTGTGCTTTGAGGTAAAAACGGTGACTGGATTCACTGATAGTTTCCCGCCAATTAAAGATGATACCCATAATTGTCTTTTTTGGTTATGGTTAAGTCGCTACAAAATTCCCAAAGCATGACAGTCTTGGCATCAGTCCAAGTACAGCAATGCATCAGATGGAGGACCATAATGTCTTGAGCCATACAGCTAAGACAGTTAGTCAAGTGGAAAAAGTAGCTAGATGTCAGTGGATTCTTCCATAGCATTACTATAACAAAATAAGAAGAAGCTATTTGCTTCGCCTGGGACGTACTTCTCTTTGAACAACGGTTTAAATATGCCACTGGGGGGTTTATGGTCAAACAATGTCATTGGCATAGGGGGACCATTTTCACCTAAAGTGGAACTGTTATTGCTGGATGTTTCGTAAGGATTGAGGGCGTCCTTTATTTTGTAAGGTGTTGATGTCCCAATTAGTGTGTCTACCCAATTGTGGATGGCACAAAGGTCCAATTTAGTGGCAACAAGAGGTGAAAACTGGTAAATTTCACTTTTGAGCTTGGTAGTTGCATCTCAAAGTTCGAGTTAGTGTTGCTCAAGGGTGAGAAATCATTGCTCCATCTCACGCATCATAGCGGAGAAAGTTAACCAAGAGTTTAAGGTGTTCCTAATCTGACATGAGATTGGACAACAGATTGTTATAATTCATAGTTTGGTTTTTTTAATTATATTTCACCATGAACTTGGGGTGTACCTTTCAGGGATCACCAGTTTTGTTGGGACCACAGGTGTAATACATCGTATCCCTCTTTATTTTGAGGCCAGAGGACCCAATATTTTCAGGGTGTTGGAATGCTTATCTTTGCTTCTCTTGGTCGAGAAGTAATCTTCCAGATACTATGTTTGGATAGGCAATTCCTAATAAAAACAAATCAATTTTAACTTAAAATTGTGAAAAGGGGAAAAAGCGTAAAGTTTATTAGCTTAATACCAGCTATATAAGCATAATTGGGGAGGTGTTTCATGGAAATCTAAGCAGACCAAGACTAGATCAAATAAAGTGAATAAATTGGGGATTCAGTAAAAACTAATTATCTCAATTGAATTTCTCGTGCTCATCTAATGCCTAAGGTTTGAACCCTTAGCTTGGGTAGATCTGAGGGAGCATGATTTGACCATGTTGGTCAAGGTTGAGCTCTGACTTCAATAATGGTCAACTCTTGTTGGGGATTGTCCATGGCAGAAATTTTGGCCCATATGACCAAATTGGGATTGATCTCTGACTTTGATAATTGTCAACTTTTGTCAGGAATTGTCCCCAACAGAAGTTTGGGCTTTTTGGTCTGTTTTGGATTGAATCCGACATCTGACACATCTGAATTGGCTGTTTGGGTAAGTCAGGATTCTCCCTGAATTAGGTGAAAGTCTTGTCCAGGGGGAAGGTCAATATATTTATATGAATGGCACAATTCCTAAATGGCACAAGTAATTTTGAGAATGTAGTTCATATCTATGTAATCAACTGGTAAACTGAATTTAGGCTTTACTTAAATTATTCTGAATTCAGAAAATAATTACATTTTCAAGTTTTTATCTAATTTTAATCCACATCTTAATCTATTCCCACATATCCTAGTTTTGGGCTTTCCTACAGGTCCCGTTACACTACCCTTAAAATCACTCTTTTCCCTTTCATTTCCAAGCACTATAAATAGTGCTTGCAACTCTAAATATAGTACTTCTCAGCAGGATATATTATTTACCTTTTCTTACATTATCTAATGGAGAACGTCTCATCCAAGGTTTCATGCTTCAAAGCCCTGCCTTCAGATAAAAGCGCCGCCAGTGATTCCCCCCATGGTGGCCTGATAGAATTTGTTCACTGCCAGTTTGCTTCCAAGTTGCACTATGAGGATATAGCCTCAACCTTGGACAATAAGAGTTATCAATCCTCAGTAAGTACTCTGGACCCCAAAATTTTGGTATACCTACTACTGAAAGGCCAAGATGAAGTAACTGTGGGAAGTAATCTTCTCAAGAAGAGCTTTAAGTGTCATAGAGAAGAAGGCCCTATATGTTTCAAAACACTAATCCAACTCAAGCCCTTACTCAATTTCTTGTATATGCCTGAAATAATTAAATCAGATGTCAAAGAGAAATTTAGCCAACATCATAAGGTTGTATTGAAAAAAATAATACTTTATTTTAAAAACGAAGCAAAAGTTTGTAAGGAAGAATGGGACTGTGACCAAAGAGATGCTTGGGAAAATACACACAGAGAAATGACTACTGGCCTCTAGGATGGATTTCCCATTATGAGAAGAAACTCTTTAAATTTCTTTCTATATTGAAGCGATATAATAAGAAGCTGGCCAAATTGATGCTTATCCTCCAGTTAAAAAGCAAAGATCAAACCAATTGGAATTCTCAGAATTTAATAAAAAATGATTTTATTACTAACAATAATATTTACCTACTTAAAAAACACATTCACTGACGTACTAAATGACATACCTATTGACTGACTGGCTGACTGAATGAATGACATCTGAAACTTTTGAGTCTGATAGGGTCAATTTATTTGGGTGAGTGGGTGGGAATTGTTTAATCTTATTGAATCTGAACTTATTGAGCCTGATGGGTTCAATCTATTTGGGCGAGTGGGTGAGAATTGACAAATATCATTTAAATAATTTACCAAATTGCTCACCTGAAGCTAATAAAGTCTGATAAGTTGAATCTATTTGGGTGAGTGAGTGAGAATTGGCAAATAAGATTGAATCTGAAGCTAATCAAATCTGATAGGTTCAATCTATTTGGGTGAGTGGGTGAAAATTGGTGAATATTATCAAATCTGAAATTATTGAGCCTGTAGATTCAGTCTATTTGGGCGAGTGGGTGAGAATTGACAAATACCATTATATAATTCACCAAATTGCTCACCTGAAGCTAATCAAGTCTGATAAGTTTAATCTATCTGGGTGAGTGGGTGAGAATTGTTAAATAAGATAGAATCAGAAATTATCAAGTCTTATAAGTTTAATCTTTTTATGTAAGTGGGTGAGAATTAGCGAAGATTATCTAATAGTTCACCAAATTGCTCACCTGAAACTCAACAAAATCAGTATTAGAGTTTAAGTAGATTAAGTAGTTAGGATATTCAGCTCACCAGCCATGAGGCCAACAGTGAAGCTGTTAGTATGAGTGGCTCGAGAGTAGTTCTGGCACAGCCTATAGGCTACAATGTGAGCTTACCATCTGATAAACTTTAAATACTGTAGCGAAGCAAGGGTATTTGGATGTTAGGTTTATATTTTTAAAAACCTGCCTAATTTGGTTCATCTAATTAATAAAATACTTTTGGAAAGTTAAGTAGAAGTTGATTTAGTAGGTTGGAAGATATGTCACATACTTAATGATTTTAAGTGTAAAGAGATGTTTTGGGTAGCAGTTTGGTGTTATTTGTTTGATTTGATAGGTTTTTTATGTTTGGCCGAATAGTTGATAGCTTTTGTTCAAATTAATAGGACACAATTTAGTTTTGAGGGGCGATTAGTTATTGGTTGTTTTAATAAGGTCAGTTAGTTTACCTGAGTGGCTGGTGGTTTTTGATTGATTCAATTGAGGATTAGATTTGGCTGAGTGGTTTTGTTTATCTATGATATATAATCTAAATTAATAAATTGAAGTTCTTAAATTTTATAGACACCATAGCAAAGCTTGGGTAAATCAGCTAGTTTAGGTAATAAAAAACAACATCCACCTCTCAATGTCATCTCCCACTCTGCTGCTTCAGAGCAGAAAGTGGAAACAAAGCTTATAGCCAATTTGAACCCAAAAGTGCTGAGTGACAAATCAGGTTTGGCCAATGAGCATCAACAACACCAAATTAATGAAATTGGGACAAGTCAAGAACTAGCTTTTAAACTTGACAAAGCCAGCAAATTTTAAATTTTTCTGGAAGTGTATAACACTTTTGGTGTGATGATGCACTAAAAACGCCAGACAAAATACCTGGGACTTACCTTCATGCAATTAGTGACAAGCACGATGACTCCTTTCTGGCAAATCTAATGCTTGTTGACTTTAATGGCTCCCCTCCAAAGATCAGGCCAGATATTACTAAAAATAAAGTATCAAGATTACCTGATTCAAGCTTTTCTTTCCCGTTACTATCACTATTAGTAACATGAATCTATGCAAAGTATCCAAATTTGACAATCAACCAGGAAAATGAGCAGATTGTCCGCATTAACACCAGTTGGGCGAAAGTGGCCAGCGCAAAAGGCCCTAAGCCCACCCAACCCATTGGGGAAAAACGCCCTAGCAGCACGTTGGGACAACCTCCCCCAAAAAGGGTGAGCATAGTGCCACATCCAGAGTTTTGCAATTTCTGCAAAAAATGGGCGCTTTCACAAAGATCAAACACTCCCAACCCTTGTCCTCCCTTAAGCATGGCCTTAGAATTATGGTCAGCAGAAACTTCCCTCAAGTCATGGGAAAAAATGGGGGAGGCCTTCTCCTCAACTTTCCCAAACACCATTTTGGTAAATTTTAAAATTTATATAGAGGATGGGTGGATGTTGCGTTCATGACCACGGAGGAAGCGGCAGATGCAGCGAAAACTAAGTTTTTCTGTTAACATTAACAACAAATATCACCTTATTACACAGTGCGCACATGATGGAATGAGGCAAACGACCTATTCATCATATTTGACTGACTCCCAAGCACCGTGCACCATAAAATCCTCAAGGATGAGCTCTGTGCGGGCCTCAAAAGTTATGGCAAAATCAAATAATTTGAATTTGTAAATTCCCCCTCCTGCCTCACATGTGTACAGGGAAGGCAATAGCCATTATTGAACCTGACCAGGACATGGTAGAGGATATCACCCTCATTCCATACATGGCAACCATCAACCTCCCCAAGGGCAGCATATCTCGCCCCTTCCACATCACACTGGAATACACTCTGCCTATCTGCGGCTTCTGCTCAGCTCTAGGCCACAAAGACCACATGTGCCCCATCAAGTGCGGGATTGAAGGAACAGAATTTTGTGAGGACAATATGGAAAAAATGAGTCCAACCTTCAGCAAAATGAAGGATGCCACTTACGCCTTCCATTGGTGCAAAAGAGCTGAAAACACTTTGGTTGAACCCATTTTGTGCAAGGATCGTCATCACGCACAGGCTGCCCACAAGCAGGCCACGAGTTCTGCTGAGACCTAAGCTCATACCACTATTTTCTCGGACCAGATTCAGTCAGATGCCATAGCAGCGCAGTGAAATAACCAATCAGATCCCTCACATAAAGCCCAAAAAAATCAAAGCAATAAATTTTTCAAACACAACCAATCAAACGCCTCCAACCACACTTAAGTAGAACCACCATGAACCATTGTGGATCCTCCTAGCCAATCACATGTGATCAGCGACAACGTAGTTCATGAGTACAATATGGAAGATCATCTCAGCCTATCACAATATGACAACACACCTGCACAAAATTCAATTACCCTGACACCTAGTTTCTGCACATCTAGCCCACAGGTAAGCAGCGGAAAAATTTTACACTGATAGGGCACAATACATCCCACACAAGAGCCAAACTCCATGGAGTAATCCGAGCTGAAGAAACCAAACAAAACCAATATTATGACTGCTGATCAACATGCTGGAACCAATATGGCTGATCATCCCCAAAATTGTAGTATGACATGTGCTGCTGGGAACGGGGTGACCCCAGTGGGTCGCCCCAACATTCCTGATGTGCGGATTACTGCAATCACCATAGGGATGCTCAACATTGTGGGAGCCAAGGCCCACATGTCCCGGGCCAAAAAAATGGCTTTCCTGCGCGATATCCCCATAGACATCTTAGCTGTCCAAGAGCCCCACTGTCCACCGGGGGAGAAGGAGTCATGGTCAACCATGCTCCTTCCAGCTAAATCCTTTTGGACGTACCACTGTGGGGTGGTAATTTGATCTAACTGTATTCCTCCAGTAAATATCTGAAGCACATCCTCCCACCTGGAGGGATGGCTGCTTCTAAAGGATTTTGAGTGGAACGGAGAAACTTTTGCTGTGGCATGTGTTTATTCCCCAAATGATCCAAACGACCACCAAAATTTTTCTCTTTTATCATCTCGATCCCTTTCACTGAGGCAACATTTTTTGTGGGAGATTTCAATTGCTGTTTTAATGCCATAACTGACCACTGGCCTAAATCAAAGGCTATACCCCACAGCCACACGGAACTACACATACTAAAGGCATCACTGGGCCTGTATGACACTATCCCCAAACAGGCCACCACATTGGCCAACATGACGAGGCCCCACTACTACAATAACCAGCTGGTCTCAATGAACTGTATTGACATGATGCTCTCCCCTGTAGACTTCCATCACCATGTATCAAATTTTACAACAACAATTATCCCTTTCTCTGACCACCAAATGGTTTCAATAATGTTATCATCCGTGGCAAAATACCAAAAGTCACTGACCTGGAACAAAGTTCGCCCAAGCACCATCCATCTTCCAGAGCTTAAACTTTGAATTGAGATGTTGCTAACAACACAGACAAAAAAATGACTACCCAATGGGAGCCCTATTGCCAAATGGGAAATTTTCAAGGCTAGAGTAACCAACAAAGCCTGTCACTTGAACTCCAGAAAGCTGGCCGCAATGTCCATTACAATCAGCAAGGCTATCAGACTGTAACAAATGGGTTTGTCCCAGCTGTTACATTCTAACTCGGATTAGGATTTTCCAAATCAAGTCGGATCATTTATAAAAACATTTTTGGTTTGGTCATTTCAGACGTTGGGTTGTGCCTCACCCGAGCTGTTAATTAGGCTAGTGTGAGCCTAATTGATAGTTTGGGTGAGGGCCCTGAAGCGCTGCCTTTATAAGGCGCACCTGCCTATTCCAAAGTTTACTTCAGAATTTTCACCCTAGCATGTCCCTTCCTGGGGAGCATTGTCAGTTGCTCCCCAGATGAGCTCTGGTTGGTGGACACCTTCGTTTTTATGGTCAAAAAAATAAAGGGTGTTTTGGGGTTTGCATACCTCACATACCTGTGGTCTTTTTCAAGTGTTTCCATTTGAGGAGGCTTTTGTATGGTTGGGTCAGACCAACCACTATTCAACCTTTACATAACCAACCAATGAGAGGTGAATGTTTGGCTGCTTGTCAGAACCCAATTCCTCTCCCTACTCAGTTAGGTCTTTGTTGCTTGTTGGTGCACCAAAAAAATATGTAAAAAACTATATGGCAACCAAAACTAGGGTTTTTCTGATTTGTTACATAATTACAAAGTCAATGCCTTGCGCACTGCCAGTCCTCAGTTTAGCCAACCTCAGTTGTCACTTGATCCCAGTTGTCAAGTAACCAGCACCGGTGGGAGCCAGTGACTGATGGCCAACCTGGGATTCGAAGTGACCATCAGCTAATTTTCCTGGTGGGGCCTCCCACTCACCAGGGTTCAGTGGCATCGATGGGACTTGTCCCAGCAGGGCTCCCTCACCCTCGGATGGTCCACCCAGAAAGGGTTCAGACATCCAGCCTCACTGGACCATGCGCCCCACTCATGTTTTAAGTGGTGAAAGCATCTTCCCGGTTGGGATGAAAGACCATCACCAATGGGCGCTTGGGAGGGGGGCGCAACACAGCCACATGCTGGGTGTGCCTCTTCGTGCCATATGGGCTGACTCCAGCAGCCCAGTAGCGATTCAATCCTGCCATCTATGTTTGTTCGAGGGGCTCAGAGTTTATCCAGCTAATTTTCCTGGGGCTTGTGGTAACTCATTCCAGGAAGCCCTCATCACGGCGGCTTTCCACTGAGGGGCCCCTCTTTGGGGAGGGGTATTCCTTTAGCGGGGGTGATGTAACAAATGGGTTTGTCCCATCCGTTACATTCCAACTTGGATTAGGATCTTCCAAATTCGAGTCATATTGTTATAAAAACATCTTTGGTTTGGTCATTTCAGATGTTGGGTTGTGCCTCGCCTGAGATGTTAATTATGATTGTGTGAGCCTAATTGATAGTTTGGGTGAGGGCCCTGAAGCGCTTCCTTTATAAGGCGCACCTGCCTATTCCAAAGTTTACTAAAGAATTTTCACCCTAGCATGTCCCTTCCTGAGAACACATTGTCAGTTGATCCCCAGATGAGCTCTTCTCGGTGGACACCTTCATTTTTATGGTCCAAAATAAAAATAAAGGATGTTTTGGGGCTCTCATACCTCGCATACCTGTGGTCTTTTTTGGGTGGTTCCATTTCAAGGAGGCTTTCGCATGGCTGGGTCAGACCAACCACTATTCAACCTTTACATAGCCAACCAATGAGAGGTAAATGTTTGGCTGCTTGTCGGTGCCCCAAACCTCTTTCTACTTGGTTAGGCCGCTTTGGTTGCTTGTTGGTGCACCAAACAAATATAAAAAACTATATGGCAATTGGAACTGAGGTTTTTCCGATTTGTTACACAGACAGCTCCAGCACTTAAAAAACAACACACCTAGTGAGGGATACAGTCCTCTATAGGGACGCCGTGGTTTCAACTGTCTGCACAGGTCAACTCCCTCTTTAGAAAACACCAGCACTACATCGAAGTATGTTACAAGTCAAAATACATTCTATCTGGCAAAACTCACACGGCCCAATTCTTCCGCCATTTTAAACCAATTTCAATTTCCGCAACTTGCACACAGGTCCATCGAGCAGATAACACACTGGCATCCACACCATCCAAAATATTCATTGAATTACACTGATTTTACACCGACCTGTACGTGGCAGATTTTGCAGCACCTAGAGAAATTGGAAAATTTTTATCATCTGCTAATATTGACAATATAGCTGATCAACCAGACCTTGTCAAACCCATAAGTAGCTATGAACTATGAGAGGTAATAAAATCAACTCTGCGCCACAAGTGCCCCGGGCCTGATGGCCTTCCATATGAATTTTAAATAAACTACTTTGATTACATTGCATCAGTACTACTGGCAACTATGAACAAGTGCTTGGAGGACACAGCCCTTCTACCTGGCGGCCAAGATGCACATGTGGTCACACTCTTCAAAAAAGGAGACCAGGCAGATATAAACAACTGGCGTCCAATTGCTCTCACCAATACTGATACTAAAATGCTAACAAAAATTTTAGCGAAGCATTTGGGTTGCATTGCACAGACAGCCCTCTCCCCCCATCAGTTTGACTTTATCCCCAATCGCTCAATTTGGGATAACATTCACACCATAGCCAACATCTGTCAAGCTAACCCCACAGGCGCCCTTGCTTTCCTGGACCAAAATAAAGCATAAGACTGAGTGCACTGGGACTATTTGGAACGATGTCTAAAGGCCTTCAACCTACCACCCTGTTTTATAAACTGGGCGCTTCTCCTAACGCGCTCAGCCAGAATTTCAGTCAGAGGCCCAGGTCTCCTAACCGACACCATCACCCCACAAAGGGCCTCAAACAAGGCGACCCGCTTACCCCCTACTATACAATTTCAGCCTTGACCCTCTCCTCTGCATATTAAACTCAAAGCTCTCTGGACCCAGGTTGGAGGAAAAATTACCAACCAAAATGCTCGCCTTTGCTGACAACTGCATAGTTGGAGTCTCAGGCAATAGGGATTCCAGAGCAATTGAGCGCATTATTCACCAGTATGAGTCAGTGACTAACGCCATGCTGAACAAACAGAAAACGGAGGTAATTGTAAAGGGCAAATTCAGTTCATATTGGACCTCACCCTCCCACCACCGACCAAACCAACCAACCACACATCCTACCACAAGACAAAGATCTAAGCCAATAAAACCACTGTGTTTACCCTTTGCACCTCACCCCACCACCAACCCAATCCGTTATTTGGGAATATGGCTTGAGGCTGGTGAATAGTCCCTTGACACCTTTGAAACCAAAATATTGGAAAACATCACAAAAAGAATGACAAGTATGCGGAGGAGTAAAGATAGTTTAGCCAGAAGGGTTGTGTTAGCCAACTCCCTGATCTTGTCAAAGTTATGGTTTGCTTCTCACGAAATTCCCTTCTCCGCCAACTTTACCAATGCAGTATACAAGCTCCTGCAGAACTGGCTGTGGTCTGGATACCGCGCACCAGTCAGGCTGGAGACCATGTACGGCCCATGGAAAGAAGGCGGGATGGGGCTGCTCAACTTCACGGAATGAGCAATGCAAATCCTTGGCTCATGGATAGCTCTGACAACGTCACCCAACCCACCATCTCCCCACTGGGTTAAGGCATCCCAAACTAACTTCGCAAGGGCACTACATCTGAGGTGGCTTTCCAACCCTGAAACACTCATGAAGTATCTAACAACACATCCAACAGCCACAGGACCGCACAACACCAACCGCTACATCAAACGCGTCCTGTACACCCTAAGATAAAAGGATTTGAGATTCTCCTATGCACAGCAAACTGAAGATACTAACCCTCCAATAGGTTATATGCAACTCCACGGAGGACAAACTGTGACCAACGCACCTGCACCACTACCGCCCTTTCCTTTATCCCGGATTGACTATCTAGATTACCAAGACGTCCCATATGACTTGCACACCCAAAGGAAGGTGTGGGACCTCATCACTTGTCCCCTCTTATCCCCACAAGTGAGCTCCACAGTGTGGCGCTACATGCGCCGTACGTTTAGGACAGCTTATCACATCTTCTCAAAGTTCCAATCATGTGCCATCTGCGGCAGACCCAACACATTAGCCCACCGCCTGAAAGAGTGCCCGCCGTCCAAGCATATCTGGGCCAATGTAATGTACTTATTTCAGCAATCACCATCAGCTGAATTCCGACTATCGCGATATCCTGGCACTCAAAAGGATCTCACCTACCCCAAGAAGCTAAGGGCTTTAATTGTGAGTATTGCAATATGGTCTATTCACACAATTACCCTTGATGCTTTCAACGGGATCTTCCACAAAATTAACCAAGCTACCGTCAGGTTCCACAGCCATTTGGCTGACCACTCTCAAGCCTGGCTATTTGTATCACTACAACACAAATGGAAGAAACAGATGGGTAACTGGCTACCAATCTGGTTCCTTCGTTGTGACACTAAAAACCTCACAATCTCTATAGGCGGTACACCCTACTAACCATTAAGCTGTCATGTCACTTCAGGTCATAGTCATCCACCACCCGTGGCTCCTAGCCACATCCAAGTGTACCATGTCTTATCTTTCTTTTTTTAGTACTAGATGGTCCATGTCTTATCTTTCAGGTTCTATTGTTTAGTGTGCTCTCCCCTCTTTTACTTTCCTATTCCCTACATATCGGATGTGTCAGTCCCCTGGTAGGCCATCCTCAAATACATAAAAGATTACCTGGTTCAGCTCTCATATTGGGATAGCGCTATCCCCCAAAAATGAGGGTCCTGACAAAGTGAATCTCAATGAGCCAGCAGAAGTTACCTCTGGTACTAATGCCAACCATGTCAAGGAAGAGTCAATGCATGCCACTCACAGACATGTTACGCCCAAGAATGTGTTTAAGACTAAAAATTGTGATTTTCCAAACAAGCGGCCCACCTGTGCAAGTCTTCATGATGATTGAGAGTGAAGGCATGTCAGGAGGTGACCGCAGTGGGGTCACAGAAATCATCAAATACATCAAGCATAAAAGTGCCCATCATCTGTATTTGTAACAACCGCATGTCCCTAAGGTCCAATTGCTGGCCACCCACTGTATTGATCTGAAATTCAAAAGGCCAATGATAGCCTCAGTTAGGCCTAGGGTTGAGATGATCGCCAAAAGGGAGGGCCTCTCATTCTCAAGCACGTCATTGTTAAGCTCTTTAAAATGTCCCACAGTGATATTCGCCAAGTCATCAACCTGTTATCCATGTGGCGCCTGTCCAATGCAACCATGAGCTATGACGAGGGTAAAACCTATGCAACTCAGCTCCAAAAGGACATCATCTTGGATCCCTTCAAGATCCTTGAGAAATATTTATATGCAGCAGCTCATGGGAAACACCCTGGCTGACTGTTTCGTGTTCTATTTCCATGACTTTCAAGTTGCGCTGCTTATGGTTCAGGAGAACTATGAGTGGTGCAACCCCCACAAGCTTGGTGGCCTCATGGACCCCAACCAGGCTGCACTACGCCACCTGGAGCTGCTTAGAAAAAATGCCAATTGCATTCCACAGGCCAACATTGACATCACCATAAAGAAGTTTGATTTTATTATCTACCTGAGCCACTCCTAGTATGGTCCTACCACTCTATTGTCGCTAAGCGCCAAGCCATGGCCTACTAATACTTCCACAACTCCAGCACCAGCATCACCAAACTGGTCCGCATTAAGAATGTGGCTCAATAGACCCATGAGATTGAGTCCTCTGTCTACCTCAACCCTCAGGTCACAACTTAAACCCCTAGGACAAGGCTTGGGGGAGGGCGTTGTTGGTATTCTCCCTAAATTAGGTGAAAGCCTTATCCAGGGGGAAAGGTGATATATTCATACAAATAGAAAATTCCCAAATGGCCCAATAATTTTGAGAATGGAGTTCACTTCTATGTTCTCAACTGGTATACTGAATTTGGGGCTATACCTAAATTATTCTGAACTAGGAAAATTTTTTACATTTTCTAAGTTATCATCTAATCTTAATCCAAACCTTAGTCTATTCCCACCTATCCTATTATTGTGATTTTCCTACAGGTATCATAACACTACCCTTAAAATCCCTCTTTTTTCCTTTCATTTCCAAGCACTATAAATAGTGCTTGAATACTTTACATAAAGTACTTCTCATCAGAATATATTATTTACTTTATCTTACATAATATAATGGAGAACATCTCATCCAAGGCTGCATGCTTCGAAGTCCTGCCTTCAGATAAACGTGCCGCTGGTGATTCCCCCCTGGTGGCCCAACAGGGTAGGATTCACAATAGTGATCCATTGCCTGCTGAAAAGTAACAGGTGCATTACATAACCCCTGAGGTAGCCAAGAGGGTTGAAATAAACCCTCACTGAAGATAAGGGCGTACTTCTCCTGATCCTGTGGAGAAAAATCTATCTGCTAATACCCGCTAGCCAATTCCATGGCGGAAAAGCATTTAGAAACAGAGAGTTGGGCCAGAGTGTCATCAATGAGTGGGATATGATAGCTGTCCTTCATGGTGAGAAAGTTCAGTTTGTAGTAGTCCATAACTATTTAATGACCTCCAATTTCTTCTTTATTTATAGCAGCGGGGTTAACCAAGGGCTTTGGGAAGGCACCAACAACCCAGCGTCCAGCAGCTGTTTGAGCTCCATCGGCATCTGTAGTTCCTCAACTTTGGATTTATGATAGGGTTTGGAGCAGATAGGAGGAGCATCCTCAACATCAATAGTACGAGTCCAACCTTCCATGTGCCCATAGTCAGTGTCAGAGGTAGAGAAGATAACGATGTATGCCTCAAGCAGGGTGTGGACTTTATCCAGCTCAGCTGGGGTTAATTCAATGAAGATTTGCACAGAAAGTAGGGTACACAAAGATTGGTCAGCGGGTAAGCCCATATCCGCCATAGAGTTAGTACAGTGAACTTATTTTATTTCCTCAATGGGTATCAGCAGGCCTCTTCCAATCTCCTGATACTTTTTTACAATCTGTTCTTCTTGGTGAGATTTCCTAGCAGAAGGTTGAAAAGTCGTTGACAAGCAGGGTCTAGAACGCCTGGCAAAACTCTGGGCTCCAAAGAACTAACTCCATCAATGCTAGTTATGTGCAATAAGAAGTTGTGGGGGATTTTTAGGGTAATCTTAGTATCAACTACCCTTGTTCACCCGCTTTAATTACTACCTCTTTTGAAGCATAGAAAGGGATATCCTTAAGGGCGTCACTGATGGAGGCAATATTTTTGTATGCTGTCCTGCCATGGTGTAATGTAGGGACAACGCGGAAGAGAGGAACTCAATGGTGCAAGCATACTCCTTATTATTAAACTCATCATTTGTCAAAATCAGGGGAACATCATAGTTGATCAAGAAGAGATATCCCTGCTCCAAGTTAAAAGCCCCTTCATATTCGAGCATGAACTGGGTACCAATGCGTAGATCATAGTATTGTTGGCTAAGGCCACTGTGGTTGCTGAGAGGAGAAGTTTCGCAAATTGTATGGGTAAATATGAGGAGGCCCAATGGCGCGAGTGTTGTTTGGCCCCAAAGTTCCAAACTCTTGTTCTATTCGAGGTTACAGGCTAACTTAATTTTTTTCATAAGTTTGGGTGACATTACGTTCACAGGGGACCCAGTGTTGAGAATAGCCTTAACCCGCACTACATTAACAACAATATCCACTTTATTTAAAGTTCAACCCAAGTTGGGGGGAAGAGCGAGGACCTTCTTCACCTGGAGAGTAGAAGCAAGGCGTTTAGCAGTTTCAGGGAATTTTCTGGATATACTGCAGTTTATACACACTCTGAGTGAGCAGATCATTGTGGCAATAAGCTGATCAGTGTCACTGGAGGTATCAATAAACTTCCGACCTCTCAACACCTGATAAATATATGTTCATCGTGGTACCCTATCCCAATCCACTCTCGCTGGTTTTAATCAGTTGTGTACCTCCACTTCACTTGGGCTCCTAGAATATAATCACCCACAACTTCACCGCCCCCTTCAGATTTGTCATCAGAGGGGTTATCAATGAATGTTAGGGCACCCATAGGGGGCAAAGTAGGTTCAGGGCTTCCCTTATAGCAGGATAGGTCCTGGGGTTGTTCCTCCACCTTACTAACCTTTGGGGGAGGCGTTGGAGTGTAACGTCTCGATATTCGACCTTCAAATTAGTGGCCTTATGCTGCTTCATGGAGATGGACTTTGGACTAGTGTTACCTGGATAAGAGGTTGAGGGAGGTGGCATCTTGGGCGTAGAAGCTTTATCCAACCTAGCTTTTAAAAGTTCAGTGGCAGTGAGCTTTGGTGAAACAGGTATTTTAGCTTTTGTGTCCTGATCATTTAACCCTTTATTAGTAGGGGTAATTGGTACCCGAAAACGGGGTTTAGATTGAAGAGCATGCTTTGAAACCACTTGGGATGTCTTCTCTAAAGAAAAGGAAGGACAAGAAAAAGGGATAACTGCTTTCACCAATTGAGCTTTCTGCTGAAGATGAAGGGGAGCACTAACCCATCACGGCCATTACCATCTGATTATCTTTAATGGAATTAGAAGCAGGTT
Organism: Massospora cicadina; assembly: GCA_022478985.1. Lineage (NCBI taxonomy): Eukaryota > Fungi > Entomophthoromycota > Entomophthoromycetes > Entomophthorales > Entomophthoraceae > Massospora > Massospora cicadina. The sequence goes on from JAKSZP010000591.1 coordinate 47,126, forward strand.
GTGACGGCAATTTTGTAGGAACAGGTTTCCAGAGGGAAACAGCCTTAGTAGATGATAATTTGGTCGGCGTAGATGCTTGGCTCAGAGAATCTTGTATAGGATCAAATTCATAATTCTCAGCCACCTCTAACAAAGCTTCCTTGATATCTCGTACACTTTTAAATGAGCTCTTTACAGAGGAGAGAAGCATTGCCAATGAGGGATGAGATGCCAAGCCAGCCAAGATAGCCGCAAAAGCATCGTCTAAGGGTAGAATTTTAGCAAACAATAAAGGGTGAGTTTTTTTGTAAAGGCGTTCAGCAAAAGAAGCGGTTGATTCTCTTTGTTGCAGGACAAGGCCCATGAAGGCTCTATTTTTGACTATTTAAACTTTGAAGAAAGCCAAATTACTCAGTAAGTGCTTTCTTCACCTCCGCCCAGGTGCTGAGGGTGGCCATGTGTGGAACCATTATCTCTTGAGCGCCACGACTCAAGCAGGGAAGTAGGTATTTATTCTTAAAATGATCCGTTCCCCCTTCCATAACAACTTCATACATAAAGAGGAAAGAAGCAACACTTCCCTCACCCAGGGTAAACTTGCCCCTAAAAAAGGGGTTTATGTATACCAGGGGAGACCCCATAAGGGCCTTGCATTGAGTGCTTCTAGAGCCTTTTGAGGCGAGACAAAGCACTAGTTAGCTGGAGCTCAATAGAAGCTATCCGAGGGGTTTATTATCATTGTTTTGGCTGTTTTTTGTGGTGTCAGGGACCACTGTAGTGAGCACCACTTGTTGGATTTTAGGGGTTTTAAGCTCGCTGATGCGTTAAGGCCTAAAACTCCAACAAATATGGGAATTAAACCACTGAATATAATAAAGGAAAATCAATAATTAAACCTGAAAACTGAGTTTTTTATAGTTTTATCAGTGTTGTGGGGGTAAGAAGAAAAACGAACCCTCTTAATATCCAACCAATCAGTATTTAAACTGTATTGAGGGTCAAAGAGAATACAATGATAAGTTTGGAATGGCTTGTTACAGTCTGAATAAGGAAATATGTGAATTCAGCCTATTGAAACTCAAAACTCGCTTAGCTTTAGCTGAATGACAGAGGGGAGTGAATTTTTGGCCAGATGTACCCATGAAGTAAAGATTTAATTAATTACAGCCAATCCCCATTAGCTAAAATTATTTCACCTTGAGGCACCTCCACCATGCTTATAAAAAGGGGTGGTACCCAATTTGGTGTTTGGAGGGAACTAGATGTGGCTGGGAGAGAAACTGCCGATGGACTCCCTGGGTTCCCTTGTGTGGTCAGGGCAATTTAACTTCCTAACTTCATGCTAATTTCCCGTTTAGTATCATAATAGTGTTACCCTAATTTGCGGGGTTCCACCAAGAATTGGCCAAAGTCTTTGGACAATAATATCGTTCTTATCATTAAAATACATTTCCTCATTATCACGGACTTGTAAATGTCCAACATTTCCACTTTTTGGCCAATTGTTACCCAAAACATTCATATTCTGAAGCCTGGAAGGCAAATGTCTGACAAGGACTATTACAATCAGGGAAAAGTCAGAGCAGAGTAGAGACAGGATTCTATACCTCTGCTAGTACAGCTCCAAAAGTACCCCCTGAACTTATTCATGTACTTTCAGAGGAAGTCCCTCAGTATGATGACGCCTTCTGATATCAGCAGCTGGTTGGAGGGGTGAATGTATTGACATGAGCGCAACCCCAGGACATGGTGGAAGAAGGAACAGGAGCAATCACTGCCTTCTGCCTGTCAAATGTTTGACCAAATTCTACAGATGAGCTGGATCCATTGTCTGATGCGCCTCATTTAATAGGGGTAACGCTGACCTCCCTGTGGAAACTATTAGTAAAGAGTGCTCTAAAGTCATGAAGAGTATTATGAGCTTGCTGGGGAAAAGAGGTCCGTTAAATGTCCACGTTTTAAACAATAAGGATTCATCCCATTCTGAGTTTAAATACTGTGACATTGTCATAGAAAAAACCTGAGTACGCACTATAATAGATATGGGCGCTACAGAAAACATACTTTCCACCAAGTTGGTGGCAACGCTGACGCTAAAACCTGATGTGGAACACCGTATGGTGTATGGAACCGCTGGAGCGGAAAACACAGTTTTTGAAGGAGTACAGTGTATTTCCATTGTGGTTTGGGCGAATTGTCATGGTAGCCTATCAATATTGTTACTGAACAATATTTATGACCTTATAATTGTAATGCTTTCATGTGATATTATGAGGCTATTGTTGATATGACAGCCTTGACGTTTGCACCTTTGTGGCAGCGGATCCCAATTTATCTTACCTCCAGTGGAGTGCCAAAGGATCCGGTGCACATGGAGAATAACAACTTGGCCTATAGTTTGAAGTGATTCCATTTCACTACCATTGATCAAAGGGAAAAATTTAGGCTCTACCCCAGAAGTTATATAAATATCAAGGGCTTCCGCTCAAAGCTGATTGAGATATATCCATCCCCTCCGGACAACAAATAATAGTAAAAACTGAGTTAGAGGTGGAAGTGCCAGCTGGGCTTTATGGGGAGATCATCAGGACTTATCAGCAGTTGTGGTTTGAGCCCCATGTGGCTCCAGGCTTTATTCACCCGGGCCATGGGGAGAGCAAGGTTTTGTTGGAGAATCTACAGCATGAACCAATGCAAATCTTCTAACACGAGATTGTGGCGTTTATACATTTGACCCTAATGGAGGAGGTCCTCTAGGTTTATGAGTTTGGGTCTCTGGATGAATTTGGTCTACCCTTCAAACTACAGCTCAGCATAATGGTAGTGGTAACACATGTTAACTTAGTCAGGTTATCAGAAGAACAAAAAGATCAGGTGTAGCTTTATTTTTAAAAATAAAAGGAGATTCTTGCCGTTGACAACCATGATCTAGGGTGTGCGCAGGGGGTAGATCATCGAGTAAATGATGGGGATCATCCCCCCATCAGATCTCAGCCAATCCGCCGGTCTAGGGCAGCCGGGAAAATAGTAACCAAAGATGAAAAATCTTCCTGAACAAGGGATGCACAAGCCATCAAAGAGTCCATGTTTTTCACCAATTGATTGTCAAAAAGAAGGTTGCCACCAACCAGGTTTTAATAGACTACCAGAAGCTCAATAGCATGCCAAAAAGGACTCATGCCCCTTGCCAAAAATGATGATGCCTTGGATTGGTTGGGAGGAGCTTGTTTCTTCTCAGCAATGGATTTGATATCCAGTTACTGGCAAATCAAGTTTACCATGACAGAACAGGAAAAATGCGCCATTATCACTTCCAAGGGGCTTTTTCAAATGACCCATATGCCTCAAGAGCTATGTAATGCACCTGCTACTTTTCAGCGGGCCATGGATACCATTATTGGCTACCTGAAGCTGTCATGGATCTTCATGTACCTTGATTATATTAATGTTTTTTGAATACATTCTCCGAGCATCTTACCCACTTGGAGGAGGTCTTCTGCCAACCTGCGAAGGCCAATATTAAAATCAAGCCCAATAAATGCCACTTCTTTAAGGACCAACTGGAGTACTTGGGTTTGTGGTGGATGTGACCGTGCTGAGGCCCCAATCAGCCAAGGTGGAGGCAGTCATTAAGATGGCTAAGCCAAACAGCAAACGTGATATACAAGTATTTTTGGGGATGGTCAGCTATTACTGCCACTTTATATCCAATTTCAGTTGTATTGGAGGTCCGCTGTTTGAGTTATTTAAATAAGGATGCCACATCTGAATGTACGGAACACTGCCAATGCTCATTTTCTTACTCAAATGGCACTGATAGGCGCGCAAGCTCTGAGTTACCCTAATTTGATTAAAGAATCTTTGTTCATATGTATGCATCTCTTTCCGCCATTGGGGAGGTCCTATCACAAAAAGATGAGGAAGGGGAGGAGCACCCAGTGGCGTACTGAAGTCAAAGCCTTAATTACCTTGGTCGTAATTACGCTGTGAATGAGTAAAAGTGCTTAGCGGTAATTTTTTGCATATAAGCAATTTAGGAAATATCTGCATGTATTGAAGTTCAAGTTCATAATATAGCATGCTTTGTTACGCTGGTTGCAGAACCTCAAGGAGCCTGAAGGGCGTCTAGCCCAATGGGCCCTCAAACTGCAGGCTTACAACTTTGAGATTCTCCACTGACCTGGAGCTAAACACCAAAACGCCAATTGCTTGTTGAGACTTCCAACCATTGCCGTTATGGCGGATCTGAGCGACATAATGTTCAACAATATGATCAGCGGAAAGTACAATGATGAACCGCATCAAGTTATCAAGGTATTGGATGGAATATGGGCCAATACGTTCCAGAAAAATGTCGAGTTGTACAAGTGTATGGGGGATGCTATGGTAAACATCCCAAGACCTTCCTCTTGACCCAACATTATCAAGAGTGCACACCAAGCTTTTGGGCATGGGGAGTTTGTAGGACCTTGGAATTGTTTTGACCTCAGCCCACTGGGAAAGCATGCAATTTGATGTGCTCAAACCATTTCCTGCTGCCACCAGTGCCAAGTGGAAAAGCCGTTCTACCAGAAGACTTCTTACTGACTAGTGAAACCACATTTTGCTTAGCATATGGTTTACTTAAATGTTTTTGGATCTCTGACTATGAGAGCTAACCAGTCCAAGTACTTTTGGGTGGCATTCAACCACTTGACCAGGTAGGTTGAAGCCAAGGCAATACGGGACTTAAGGCGGTTACAGTTGCCAAGTTTGTGATGGAGTATATAATTCAGCAACTCGGCTGTCCTCAATTTATCTTGACTGACAATGAAACATCTTCATCTCACACAATTTATCAAACTCAGCTAATCAATGGCCATCCACGGAGTGCAAATGACCCCATACCACCCTGAGTCCAACGGAATGGTTGAACGTGTTAATGTAACATTGGTGAACATACTTTGGAAATTGGTAATGGATCGACCTTCCAATTTAAGTTCCCTCCTTTCTCACCGCCCTATTTGGCTATAATATTAGCTACCATTCTGCCACAGGGAAAATCCCCTTCCACAACTATATAGACGACACCTGTCTCTTCTAGCATTTTTATATTCATTTCTAAAAAAATTGGCAGAATGGAACTGCACCTTTATCTGGCTAACCTTGCATACACGTTGGATCTTATTTGCAAACTGAAGCATACTCCTTCCGTTTAGCCAAGAAGATCAAGCATCAGGCTGCTGATCAAGTACAACAGAGTGGGTAGCTCAGTTCAAGGAGGGGGACATGGTGCTGTTCTATGACCAACAGGTTCAGATATAAGCTGAATTGGCCAGCATCTGGATTGGGCCGTTTGAATTCATTGAGAAGACATGTGTTAACGCCTATAATATTAAGGACTACACGAGCAGCCAGATCATTAACTGAGTGCATGCGAAGTTCCTCCAGTCATATAAGCAATAGGAGCCTTATCATCCAGTTAAGGGGGGTTATGTTGAGATTCTGATATGACTGGATAATAAACCTGAGATAGCTACGGTGGATTAAAGAGAATCTTCTGACCATGATATCAATTACAGCACTTTGAGCGCCTTGAATTGAGGCGATTTTGGTCAGAAAAGAGTGATTATTGGATCGCCTTTAAATTGGGCGATAAGGCGATTTTGGAAATTGACAAATATTGAGCACTATTGCCTCAAACTAAGGCGATAATATATTGCAAATATCATACTCTGCCAGAACCAATAAGATATGACAGCACGGAATTACTAATCCAATAAAAATGATATTATCTGAAGTCACTGAGATATAAGTGATATGAGATTATTGAAGGAGGAGAATTGGTATTAGGTTATAGTGTGCGGAACAGCAAAGATCTGCTGTAAAATATATTAATTTATGTAAATAAGATGTCATATGTAGCAATAGCTCCATATTTTATTATAAATTCAAGTGTGTTTGTGGGCTGACGATCTTCATATTGTCTGTCCAGTTACTCAGTGATTCAACCCTATGCAAAATCCCCTGTTTATTACAAAATTCCGCCAAAGTTATAACAATGGGTTTATAGCACCTTAAAGTAAGTCTCAAACTCCTTCATTAAAAATCTATCTTAGATGTCAAGAAGTGGTAATTTCATTGAATTTACTTGAGCTTCTTTTAATTTGATGAAAAATAGACTCTTTATTCAGTCATCTTCTTCACTATTTCTGTTGTGGACCCATCAGTTAAACTAACAAATTAATTGTCTTTCATGATGCAATTGGTTATGTGCAGGTATTGTTAAGCGTTGCTGAGCCCTTGAAGGTGGCACCAGCATGCTGGGCTTCTGCTTTTATGACTTGATGGTGCTGTGCATAAGAAGCCCAAAAGGCGCTATTTGAAGCAGTATAAGACTATTGATGATTTATTATTTATTTTTTAGGTTGCCAAGTCACGCTTAAGTACTGTTATCTAGAGTAACAAATTTTATGGTAATATGGTGAAAGAACTTATTGAATTCAAGTATCAAAAAAGAGATATAAATAAAATGACAACTTTATTTTATCATAGAATAGGGTTTCTATACGTTACATTTAACAAATATAAACCCCTTAGGAAAAGTACTTTATAAAAATAATGGAGGAGGATGTAAGTCCAGATGATCTGCCCCTCCAGCTATATTATAAGAGATTTCCACACAGAATTAGGAAGGGGCCTAAGCCCCTAGTAGAGCCCCTCACTTATATTAGAGAAATAGCTCATGTAGTAGATGAGCAAAGGTTTCTGCTTTGGCTCCTAAAGTGCCATGGTGGTTGCAGATAAAGATTAGACCGGCTGACCAGTCTGGATGCCTGCATATAGAAGACAATCCCAAATTCCAGAGGCACTGCTACCTAAATGACGTTAATTTATGTAGAGAGGAAATTCACCAGCGAATGCCCAAAGGTTGTAATTAAAAAAAGCACCCCAGCAACAAGCCAAGATGACATGGCCCCAGGGCCCATGGGTTTAAGTGCTTGGAAAAGTGTGATTCAAATGTGTGATTTTAATTTCATCATACTGAAAAAGGCCAGATTTTGGGTATGGTTTTATGTTGATATAAAATTTAGAAAAGCAACTGTCAATTTTCTCAGTGTTTTTAATGCTAAATATACAATTGATTGGGTAATAGCTTAGCAACACTTGGTATCAGGGCCCTCAAGGATACGCCTAAAATGGCATACTTTGAGTAAGGGAGAAAAGAATTATTTTAAACTGACTTTTAAAATTGTTGGTAGTGGCCAAGTTTTAATCAGTTTAACCTTGGATGCATGAGTTGCAATTTATTAAAATTTTATTGGCTGTATTTATGGCATCACGCCCATGATCCATGGGAACCTCACATGGCCACCCCACATAGGGGCAGTCCCATGATGTTGGGAACAGATTCAGGATACCCAACCCACCTGCACCAAGTCATTCCAGCGTCTGTTTAGCCAAGCAGGAATTATTAGCAGGGATATTGGTGTGTCTGGGGG
>JAKSZP010000592.1:0-54453 GCA_022478985.1 Massospora cicadina
GGGGAGGGATCTGAAGAGGGAGAGCTGTTACCCAGCGCTCATCTACCATTTGGGCGAGGTCACCCTGGGTAATGAGGGGTACAGCCACCCTTTTCGGAACCTTTTTACTTGGAAATGGGAAGAGAGCCCAATTGACACACAGGTAATGTTCCACAGGACTTACATTACCCCTTCCTTTTTCCAAAGAAAGGGCACCACCGCTGGGAAACTTTACAAGGGCCACATTTTTGTGCGCCTTGGGTAACTTGATTGCCATTACAGTTGCAACTTTTTTGGAAAGGAGCATTGGGGTGGGATTCATGAAACGCCTCGACCAGTTCAATGCATTTAGCACAATATCAGGAAGAAACTCAACTGTTTTCATAAGCCAAATAGCCTTTCCAGGCCACAAGACACTAAACGAACTAATGGGACTTGCGGGATGCTAGGATATATTATCACCTCAGCCTGCTCCACATTTTCAATTACTATCAGCTCAGGATCTGTGGGAAAAGCACCCTTAAAAGGTAACAACTGGGAAACGTGGAAGATAGAGTTCTATTTTCCAATGGGCTGGTAGTTTTAACCGGAACACATCCTTTCCCAAGGCTTCCTCCACCAAATGGGGCCTGAACACTTACTTGTGAACTTGCAGGAGGGCACTTGCATTCTTGGAGGATGCATATCGAGCATAACATAGGAGCCCACTGTTAGGTTATGACCTGGTAGTCACTTACAATCTGTGTATCACTTGTAGTCTTTGATAGCTTTAGTGAGGAGTTCCCACACTAAGGATTGAGTAGACCTAATATGTTCAGCATGATCCGCAGCAGCTTAGACTTCATGAGCGTAAGCAGGTCAAACCAAAATGGAAGGATTATATCTTAACATCGCTTCATAAGGAGAAAACCCCATGGAGGCATGAGTACCATTTTTGTAGGCGAATTGAGTGAGGGGAAGGTCATTATCCCAGGTGTCCTGTGCAGCTGCAGCATAGCAACGCAGGTACTGTTCATGGACTTGGCTAAGTCACTCAGTCTGTTCATCAAACTGGGGATGATACACCATGAAGCGACAGGGGGAGATTTTTAAAATGAATAAATGTTCACTCCAGAACCGTGCTGTGAACTGTGGACCATGGTCGCTGATGATCTCCTGCGGGATACCAAATATTGAAAACATGTGGCACACAAAAAGATGGGCGGTTTCCTTTGACATAATCACAGATGTGCAGGGAATAAAAAGAGTAAACTTAGAAAAATAATCCACCACCACCATCACCACTGTAAACCCATTAGCAGGGGAGTTCAACAATAAAAACCATAGACACCAATATCCATGGACCCTCTGCCTGTTGTAAGGGGTGCAGAAGCCCATTTCTACCAGAGCGATCTGACTTAGCCTGAGCACAAGTAATGCAATTGGCGATTCAGACTGGACTTCCTTAGTTAAACCCACCCAATTGTAGGTCCACTTGATCAAGTTGATGCGTTTCTTATTGCCCAGATGACCGATTATGGGGGAGGTTGTGATGCGCATGAAATACCTCGGCTCTGAAGAGAGGGGGAACCCAAATTCGTGACCAAAAATAAATGAGAACCTCCACTAAAGAGTATGAAGAGTGTTTATGATTTTGGAAGTACAATTGCTCGATTAACTCCACCCCTTTGGGACAGATCATTTGGCCAGCTAAGACCTGAGCAACGAGCAGTGCGTCAGGAGCAAGGGTAGCAGAGGAGACAATGGGGGGAACAAATTTACAAAATTTTAGCAGTGGAAATCACGGTAATGAGGTCCACTTCCTATGAATCCAGGGGACAGAGGGTGGGGTTGCATCTGAGAACATAAGAAAAACTTTAAGTGCACCTTTTAATGAATTTGTATTTTAAAATTGAAGCTGCACAAGTCCTGATAGGTATGAGCTTGCTGATGTGCCAATTTTTGGGGTTTATGTAAATACAAGAGAGCTTGGTGATCCATTTGAACAGTTAACTCATACTGGGCACCCTGTAACAGGTACCGCCAATGAGTCAATACCCATGCTATAGCTGCCAACTCCTTATCATAGATGGCCCAGGATTGCTCTGTAGAAGTAAATTTTTGGGAAAAGTAGGGAACTGAATGTTCCAAGCCCTCATGGTCTTGGAGCAGCACTGCGCCCACTGCCACCAAGGAGGCATCACATGCAATGACATATGGCTTTACAGAATCCACATTTTTCAGGATGGGAGGAGATAAAAACACTTCTTTAAATAACTCAAACGCCTGCTGGCATTCAGCCATCCAACGAAATGGTACATTCTTGCCAGTGAGGGGGTGGAGTGGGGCAGCCAACTGGGAAAGAGCTGGTAAAAAAATTTTATGGAAAAGAATGGTTCTCAAGAGACTTTGTAATTGTTTCTGGGTTGTCAGAGTAGGCCATACATGGATAGCGTCCAACTAATTGGGAGGAATTCATAGCCATCCTTAAGGATGAGGTTCCTAAGAAAGGTAACTTCCTCTTTATAAGACTCGCATTTGGAAGGCTTAACGAACAAGCCCACCTTGTGCAAAGCAGCCACTACTGCTTACAAGTCAATAGCGTGTTGTTTGGGAGTTGGGAAGTGAACCAGAATGATATTAATATATGCGACTTCACAAGTGAACCAGAGATTACCCAGTACACTGTCAATCATTTGAAATGTAGCGGGCACATTTTTCATCCCAAAGGGCATTACGCAGAATTTAAAAATGCCTTGCTTCATCCAGATCGCTGTTAGCCATTCTTGCCCTTCTATTACCCAAATCTGGTTGAATGCATTGACGAGATCCAATTTAGAAACACATGAGATTTGGCGATTGCTTGGCTGATTGTCTGCTCCAGGGGCAGGGGGTAGGGATCGTGAACCATTACTTTGTTTAAATGTCTGTAATCCACACATGGATGGAGAGAACCATCGGCTTTTTTGCGAAGATTATAGGAGATGCGGCTGGCAAAGTCTCCTTAAACAACCACCTTTTTTTAAGCACATCATCTAACCAAGCGTTGAGCGCAACCTCCTCCTCCACTGTGTGGGGATATAACTGGAAGTTGATATTCAATAACTGTAATGTTGTATGGAATCCCAAGTCAAATTTGGTGTGAGGGGGAAGATGGTCTTCCATCTCAAAATCAAAAATACTCCGATAGCACATCAATTCTTTGGGAAAATCAGATGATAGGCCCAAAGGGGAAACGAAGGAAGTAATGGATCTATGACCTTGGGTTTCTTGATAGTGTTAACTAAAGGAAATTTTAGATCCGCTTGATTATTGGAAAATGACAACATATTTGACATTAGATGAGCCTTAACATGTTGTTATTGCCACCATCTAACTCCTAAAATAACTGGGAACACCAAGTTCAGCATTTCTGAGAACTGATCGCAGAAGCTGAACTGAAGTACTGAGAATGAAACTGGCTTGTGAACTAGGTATGAGGTTTGGGAGGCTGAATAAGCAACCATTACTGAAGGACCTACATCCAGGTCTAGTTCCAATTGTTGGTCTTGTTCAACACTCATAAATTTGCCTGCGGCTCTGGTATCCACCAAAGCCTCAAAGGAGACTTGGTGGGGCCCAACACTAATCTTCATGGGTAGTAAGAAGTAAGCGAAGTTCTCTTATTTGAGAGTTGTGGATAAATCCAGTGATACCGAAGAGATGGTATTGGAGTCAGGGGAAACTGCTAGGTTCATAGGGAGAGTAAGCTTATCGCAAGTCAGATTGTCAGAACCTACTGACATGGGCACAATGCAGTGGCAACTATGGGGTGTGGATTTGACATTTTGAGTGGAACTAGGCTATTATGGACAGGGAAAATTTTCTTCAAGAATCTAGTTCAGATGAATGAAGGGACCATTGCTACGCCAATATCTATGAGAAAGGCGGAAATGGTTAGGAATAATATTTGGTCGATTATGTCAGGCAAACAGCAAGTTATAATTAGACCACCCGCCCACCTTGGTGCTGGAGCACCCAAATGGCAAACCAGAATGCTAAAGGCACTGCTGCCTGTACAATGGATATAAAATTTAAGAGAGGATTTTTTTGCCAATAACTGCTGATGAGCCAGAATCTTGTACAGGCACATAATGAAATACCAAATAAATGTGGCCATTAACCCTGAGGGGTGTGTGAGTACCGGCGGAAAGGGCAGTTTATTTATCAACATATAAAAAAACTCAATTTGGGGAGAGGATTTTTTTAATTGAAGATAAAGGAAGAAAAATTGATCAACAGTTTTCTCAGTGCAATGCAACTGATTAAATAGTGGTCAATTGATGCAGGAATAAGCAGGGACCAGGTCCCTCAAGTTTGACCTAACCAGCGAATTAATTGGGGATGGGGCAGATAGGTTCAATAGGAATTGACATTAAAGAATTTGGTGGCAGGTCGAGTCACTATCAGTTCAACATCAAATGCCCAAACTGAGGCTCAACTGCGTTTCTGATGGTTGGCGCAATGGCATCTGGCCTGATGAGAAGCGGGAATCCCCCAGGGCCACCCTACAAAGGGGAAGTCTCAATTGGTTGGGATGCCCAACCTGCCTGTTCCCAGTCACTGGGCCGTTCGTTCAGTCAAAGGTGTTGCATCAGCCGCAACTTCCAAATTTGCCAGAAGGGAGCTTTAAACTATCATCGATGGTGTCTGATGCTACTACCTGCACATTGAGGATCATACCCAACAATTTTGAGAGGGAGTTAATACTGACAATCTAAAGTTGGCCAAATCAAAACCATCAGTTGATTCCAGCCAATGCATCAATATTCATCCCTTTATGACTATGTTGATTCCGATCATTGGGCTTGTTTTTAATTGTTTTCCGACCAATCAACTTCAGTTAGGCAATCTCGGCACAGATTTCCCTGATCCAGTGGAAAGTTCAGCTGAGGTGAGTGAGGGCACTGGGGGAGGGATCCAAAGAGGGAGAGCTGTTACCCAGCGCTCATCTATCACTTGGGCGAGGTCACCATGGGTAACGAGGGGTACAGCCACCATTTTCAGAACCTTATACTCAGAAACCATAAGAGAGACCAACCAATACACAGGGGATGTTCCCTGGGACTTACAGAAGCCAGTATTGACTTCCTTAACGCAATGGAATACAATAAAGGCTAGAATATCAGTGAGATTCGCCTAAGCCATCAGGGGCTTGGGACTCACCCCAATGGAATTATCTGACTATGTGAAATGTTTACAGAACATTTCAACTGCCCTTGAATGGGCCTGACATACCATTCCAGTCAACACCGCGCTGGAATGGTATGGCACCACTTTTTCCCCAGAGGAGGCATTGTCATGGATTGCAGCTGGGTTCAAGGCCACCAAGGCCCTACACTGGTCATACACTCAAATCCCGCTGACCTCCACATTCAACCTTATGAAGGCGGGCTGGACAAGGAGAAGGCGGTGGAGTGGGGACCCTTCTGGGACTGGTCACTGGAAGAGGCCATTAATTGGTCTGCCAACAAAATCACCCCACTGGAAATGAGATACTGGTACTACGTGGGAGACAGGATCAACCAAGTTCGTGAATTGGCAGATCTGGGAGTTCTTAAACCCATCCACAAACCCTCTGAGGCCAACTGTTACCCATCAAGAAATGGAAACTCTGGCATGATGCCACTACACTAGCTGAAGATGCAGACTGGGATGCAGCGGGGTTCTCCCCAGAGTCAACCCAACTGTGGATGGAACATGAGATTTCACCACAGGTGCAAAAGTGATTAAAGGGGTCACAACCCTGGACCTGGACCAAGAATGGCTCAAAGTGAGGATCTGAATCAAAACCATCTTAATTGGAAGCAATCCTTCCCAGAACCGATGGTAGCTGCCTCATATGCCACTGAAGGTTTCTCCCCTTCCAAAGCCTTTCAGTAGTGTGAGGCAGGAGTTCCAGCTGCCATGGCACAAATATTTACAGATGGCGGGTGGAACAACACTACAGTAAGGGACTGGTGCCAGCGTAGTTTGATTACGCTGGAGCCCTCCAAAAAAACCTGCATCCAACGTGCAGTCCAGAATCTGCCCTCAAATGGTACTGACTGGGATTTTCGCTGAAGAATGCCCTCAAGTGACAAAGCCTTGAGATCAGAGTGAAAATGGCTAGGAGCATTAATTGCTGTGGTATCAGCATATGCCAAATAGAAGCATTCCTTATTCAAGTATTTATCCTTAATGAGTTGGTAAGCTGGATAATGAAGGGGAAACCCCTTCTGAAGTACCAAAGCCTAGCACAAAGTCAAAGAATACAGCGCTGTGGAGCCCATACTGACGATAACACATGGAATGGGGCCAGAAGCCATATCAATTGCATCTGTCAAATAATCAGCGGAGGCTTCACAGACCGCCAAGCGCCTGTCATATATAAAGGATGCAATCCGAATCTACCTACAGCTGGTGGAGGAGGAGTGGTCTGACCTGATAATGGAGATTAAAAGGAGCACGATGAGGTGCTAGCATGAGGGGACTTTGATTGCTACTGGGTGCCCAAGTGGGCTATATAGATATTGCAATCCTAGGCGAATTGGACCATAAAAACTCCTAGAAATTGGAATCAAGTATAAGGGAGTCTATCTGTAACCGGAACTGACCAGATACACTAACCAAACTGCACGGTGGGTGATATTCCAAAACCTCCTAACCAATTGGGAGAGGGAATGGGTGCATAAAGCAATCCTGACTGTACTATCTTACTATGGGGAATTATGAGAATTTCAGCAAGCTAGTGGTGATTGCATTTCAAAGTTCCTCACCCCAAACAGTCAAAGCAATATATGAACTGGCCCCCTGGATGAAGCCAAATAAAATTGCCCTACCTCGATTCATCCTCCTGCCCAGCCTAAGCAGAGTCATGTATGTAGAGCAGGAAGACGCAAAGCAAGTATGCCAGTTCTGTTACCAGACCGGCCATACAATGGCCCAATGACACCATCACAAAGGAAAGACCCCTTGAGAGTATGAATACAATCCCGTCGGAGGGATTACAAAGGTTGGGGCTCAAATTCCTTTGACCAAAAAGACAAAGAATGTATCCTGAGGAACCTAATGGAGGTCATGGACATGAATTGCCAACAGCAAGAGCTGGACCTCACCCATAGGGAAGCATGGGAACAAGAAGCAGCCAAGCGACCTGAAGAAGGTGATGAGCTTTTTATCAACCTAAACCCCAAATCATACAGGATGGACTAAGAAACCAGCCTCAAACTGATGGCGCCACGCCCATCCCAAGCAGAATGGATGATCTGTGAAGAAGAAAGATGGCAGAAGGCAAACCTGAAAAATCCCCCAAGAAGGGATGGGCAGCACAAGATGTCAGTGAATTGAAACTTAAGCCTAACAAGTTGAAAACAAATTCGAAGTCAACTCAGATATTGTCAGCAAACAAACCTGAGGAGACTAGCAACCAAACAACCAAATTGATGCGATTAGTAAAATTGGTTGATTGGGCTCCAACCAAAAGGACCAGATCCACTGAAAAACTGAACAAAGGGTGGGAACCTGATTGACGGATGAGGGGGAATCTGCCACTCTGCCAGTAAGGATAATGGAACACCCAGAGCTGGTAATTAAACTGTCCCCGTTGTCCATCAATAGGGAGATGGGATGGCGAATGAATTCCTGGTGCACAGAATTCCTGGTAAGGCAATCCCAGTTCTGTCACACTGACCCTGAAGGTCGACCAACACCACCTGCCCACCCTTAGTGACATTGACCACTAACAAGCAAACCTCCATCCTCAACTCAATTCACAACCTCAAGTATATTAATCCTCATACCCATGGGTTGGGCAGCTGGAAATGAGGATTGTGACCACAAATGCTTTGGGGATGGCAAGCATACAAATGAGAAGGCAGAAGTTACACCATTCTAAAACAAAAATAAAATATAGACATAATTTTAATATCAGAAATGCAAGCAGGTTGCCAATAAGAAATGGTGCTGAGCTTGATTTTGATGTGAAGAATCACCTGTTGTCCCACCAAATAGGCCATCAGGCACTCTAGATGGATCATGTGGCGATTGTCGCATTAAACAAGAACAAAGACCTGGAATTTGGGGTGAAAACTCACGCTGGAAGGATCCTGATAGCGACTGCTATGCATAGGGAAACCAGAAAGAGCCTTCAGGTGGTGGCAGTCTACACTCCACTGAAGCTCAACGAAAACTGAATATGTTAGGAATTTTTATTGAAAGTATCAGCTGACATGACGATGGCTATATCAGGAGACCTAAACTGTTGGATAAAGGTGAGTCAGTATATGTTCCCAACAAGTGGAAGTCCCAACTGGAAGACCGATGAGATGCTAGAATACCTAGTCAGATTGGGGATGTGCCTCACAATCAACAAGGTGGACGATAACCTGGCCAACCTAATGCGATGAACATATAACTCCGCTGGTAACCCACAGGCTGGTTCACGTCTGGATTATATACTAGTGTCATCAGACCTCATGCTACTGACATCCAACAGAAAAGTCAATATGAATGTCAAAAGCAACCGCATGATTGTCCACATGGATATTAATCTGGAAGAACCCATGAGGAACCATGAATGGCAACTGGCACCAGCCACGCTGAGGGACGGGGAATGGCACCAAACAATTGAAGATGGACTGGATCGACTGGTCCCATATCTGGATCATAACCTGGAGATAGACCATCTGGAACGATGGATAAGGATCAAAGAGAAGATGAAGCACAATAGCATGAAGTTCGAAAAATTGACACCCTACAAGTGAACTGCCACCGCAAAACAGCTAAAAACCGCACCGGAGAGGTTAAAACTCCATAGGCGGGACAGCGAAGGATAGTAAAGCAATTACTAAACAATGCACAAAAGGTATTGGGCCTTAATGGCGAAACAGGATTCAGAGAGATGGACCAACTCTACATACCGATATCAGAGCTTAGTGGAGATGATGACCAAAGAGGGCCTGGTGCACCTCAAGGAAATTTGAACCAGGGCTAGGATATGGGAAGTAGAGATGGTGGAAGAGGAAGTATAGATGGACCCAGAAATGATCAAGCTTGAGATTGAATGCTTCTACAGTAAACTATTCTGTCAACAAGTAATGAGTGAGTCAGCAACAGATGCCCTAATTGACCTGGACAAGCTAGCTCTTGGTGCTGTACACCAGAAGATGTCGCTAACCTATCTCCAAAACTTTTGATTGATGAAGTTAAGCAGGCGCTAAAAGAGTCGCCAAGAATTAAGGCACCAGGACCCGACAACATGTATGCAGAGGTGTACAAAGAATTCCATGGCCGCAATGCAGTGGAACTAAAATCCCTATTTAATCACTGTTTGCGAAATGGACAGCAAATCCTGGGAGGTCAGTAGGCCCAAATTGTACTATTGTACCAAAGGGACTCTGATGCTAACTACGGTACTAGTGCCCAATTGCGCTATATAACTCTGATTATAAACTGCTGATGCACATATATTATTGAATTGGCTGATGTCAACAGCACCACACACACTCCATAAGGCCCAAAAGAAGTTTATCAAGGGCCGGAGTATTTGGGACAGCTTTGGTGTGGTCCAAAACGTACTCCAAGATGCATGTGGAACTGAACAGGGGTATATAATGTTCCTTGACATGGAAAAGGCCTATGATCAGGTAGGCGGTCATTTCTACATGAGGCGTTGAAAGCGGTAAGCATCCTCAAAACCTTTAGGTCACGGTAACATCACTGTACTCAGGCCTGGTAACTAAGGTGATCATTGCAGATGTCATAACTAACAATATACTGGTCAGGCAGGGTCTCCGACAAGGCAATCCTATGTCACCAATTTTGTTCAATTTTACAGCCAACATCTTATTGGCAGCGGCTGACGTGAGACTCCAGGGCCTAGTACACACCAACCAAATGCTGCTAAAACTTTGGCCTTTGCCAATGATATGTTGGCAGGTACTAGCTCGCTGGCTGACCTACAGGGCACATAGGAGCTACTGGACCTATACCAGTTAGCATTGAACGCAAAGATAAAATTGGCAAAAACCTCAATAATGAGGATCAGCATCCCAAACTTCAGCCCACCAACCGACACAACGATGATCACAAACTCCCAGACAATCTGATAGCATAGGATACTCTTTAATGATAAGGGGCTAGCAGTACTGGAAATAGAACAAGAGGTATTATTGAGTCTATCAGTCTGAATGGCATTCTGGAGAAATTCCATATTATGCCTCAAGGAGAAAGTGCTGGTAATCAATGTATTCATATTCTCAAAGTTGTGGCATGTTTCTCATGTGCTGCCATTGAGCCCAAGCCTAAAGAAAAAATTAGGACAATTATCCAGACCTTCCTATAGTTCAAGGCGAAAGTGGCACTGATAGCACTAGAAACTCTGTCCAAACTGAAGTCCAAAGGAGGCATGGGCCTTCTCAACTTCAAATCCCATGCTCAGAGTATATGTGCAAAGTCGTTCCTAAAACTGATACAAATGCACATGCACTGCCCGACACTAGCTTGGAGCGTGAACTGGGCTATAGATCAGGGTCTTCAGGAGCCAGTCTCACCCAGCTCACTACACAAATGGATGGTGAGCCACCCACAAATACCACCCCAAAAAGGCACCCCACATTATTAGTGACTGTGCAATCGGGCAGTGCGCCTGGGCGGCTGGTTGTTTGAACAAACATATTGGGATGCTGACCAAATCCACAGGAATGTCGAGGCCCATAATTCTGCAATAAACTGGAAGAACAAAATTGAATCATCCTTTTTTATGCCGCCAAGTCAATCAATATCATCTACAAATTGACACAGATTGAATATGGGGACTTGTTAAAAGGCCCAGGAGCAACCCACCCACTGAACCATGAATCCTGAATTACTGGGAAGCCGAAGGCCATGACACCAACTACCAAACAAAGAAGTTGATCTTGGTGCTGACACCTAACTGGTAATGGCCAATCAACGGTTAGAAACTGGTGGATCCTTCACCACACACTTAAATCTGGTAAACACAATGGATTTCATTATTTGCACAAGGAGTACCCTGTATGTACTGAACAAGAAGCAGATATTACTCACTGATATTATGAATGCGCCGTGTTCAAAAAATATAAGCCTACAATGAGCTACATCCTGTCAGGTGAACAATCACTGACAGAAATGCATCCATTGCAGGAAATTTTTTCGTGAAACCCTGCAATCATCTCCAATCCAATTGTGAGCCTTCATCTACCATTATTGTGTATGGGTGATACACTCAGCTCTTGTTGCCAAGAGTTTGGCCAATGAACGTCCCCATTACAAAGGTTTGGTGTTGAAGACCATTCAGATTATCTCCAATCAGCGCCAACAGATTATAAAATTCTTAACCCTAATCCCCAGGTGCTACAAAGCCACACGTTTGGCTTTTCCCACTGGATCACTTGTTGTATGTGACAAAGCAACAAATCAAATAAAGATCAAATGGACTGTAATCCCGCTGATGCTAGAACCGTGGCTAGTGATAGCAATCACCAATCAGCAATGGTCAGGGGGTGCTAGATCCCTAGTGGCCCAAATTCCCAGTCCTTTATCTCAGCCAATCGCCTGTATTCTGCCCTCCCCTCTTACTTTCCTTTAATTTAAATAGATTATGGAGTTTTTTAATAAAATTTTTTGGATGTTGTAAATGAATACATTGGCTTTCCACCAGAAATTCCCACAATCTTGTACATTTTTGATTTTGGTGCCAAATAGAAATCCGCCAAACCTAAAATGATTAATAAACTTATATCAATAAATAGTATCAAACTAGGCGATTAGCCAGCAATCACACCCAACTAGCTAACACCTTTAATTCTGAAATTTTTGGGTGAAGCCATCTGGTTAATTTCAGACAGTCACTACATAATCGCGTTTTACTTTATTAATCAGTTCATCAGAAGACAGTCAATATTATAATTAAATTAAAAATAATATTAGGGCTCTATCTCTGCTCGGCGTAACTTTCCAAGCAATTTATTCAGTAAATTAGAAAGCAAACACTTGAATCGCACACCAAATCTTGCTCTGATGTCATCAGAACCCCCCGCTGACTGTCCCAGCATGGGGCAGCGGTGAAACTCCCCCCTCCCTTTTCCATCCAACAGGAAAATGCGCTCAGACTGGCTTGCACAGTCATTCCAAACCCTTGGGATGATATGTTCCTCCCAAGGATCTCGATGCCCATCTCACCCAAACCCAAGCGGTGCCCCACTGCCCCCTGGTGCTCCCCTAGAGCAACATGCATTTCAGCCTTAGGGTCAAATATGGGAAATTCTTCCCCTATGACGACCAAGCCATTATCAAAATGGCTCAGGTGGTGATGACACCAGCCTGTTTTATTGACTTCCACCCCTATAAGGGGTACTTTGTTCATGGCTTCCCCTGGGAAGCTGATGCAGCCACTGCAGCAATGGTGCTGCTAATATTCAATATTACTCCCCTTCCAACAACTCAGACCTGGCACCCAACTGACACCACCTTGGTGGTCCAGTTCGCTGGTTTACCCACCCACCTCCCCCAAAGTGCTCCACCAGGAGCTGATGGAAGGTTTGGCAGCCTACGGCGCCAACCCCATCTTACAATTTGTGGTCCCAAATGGGGCCACATGCCTCGCTGGGCCTCAGGTGTATGCCACAATCAGCCCTGAATTTACAAAAATTTTGTTGGCAATTCCCCCTCGTTCCACCATCCCATCTGCCCCTGACCATCCGTTCTGGGCCCGCTTTGAGGGCGGATGGATGATTTGTTTATCCTGTTTCAAGTTAGAACACCAAAAACGCAAATGCCCATACTCAGAAACTTTTGCCAATGCTGAGAGTTTACCCAATGCCCACCAATCCGCCGCCCACCCCGCGCCAACTCCAACATGGGGTATGATCCTAACTACCCCTCCTCCAATGACTGATGCTGCAGCTGCACCTGCAGCCACCAATCAGCATCCACCTTGCCCTAGGGTCACATATGATTCTTCTAATCAAGCGCAGGATTGACCCCGGTTTGATCCCAGGCAAAATCCAGAAATCCAGCCAATCCTCAACCATACAACAATTCCCCAATCCATTATAACCAAAATCCATAGGAATTATTGGATGAATTTGATGAATCAGGTAACTTCATTGAAGAACCGTCACTGCAAGTCAAGCGGCTCTGTAAAGCAGAATGGGATGCAAAAATCCCGCCTCAGAAATGTGTCCTGCAACCTAACGCCAAACCATTCTACAGTGACCATCAGCTTGCAGTAGAAGCAGCCGCCACACCAGATTGCTGTCCACTCAGCAAAGCTGCTGCCACATATGTGGCTGTGCTTACAGGAGGATTTTACCTCCTGTTATCCTTAAAGATCTTACTTCACAAAGTAAGAACAATATGGGATTTTACACAAAAACGTCACCGAAGCCATCCAGAACGTGGTAACAGTTGCATGGAATCTGAAAGCAAAAATAACCCAAACCAACATTGCCACGTTCGTTAAATTCCCAGATGCCCTCCTCAAAGCTGAAGATGCTTTGGCCAAATACATCGTTGGCATTATGATAGCTAACAACTATTCAGAAGTTCCAGTCATCAGAGATATCAAACCCCATACCGCCAATGCCCCCACACCCCTATTATCTGCCTTAACATGCACCCTACTCTGGAATGAGATGGATGCGGCCAAGGAAAAGCCCCTTGATCCCCCTCCCCGTCCACCATGGAGGGATAGCAGTATTCGCTGCCCACCTGGTTGGATATTTTGTTAGGTATGATTCAATTGATCTGTCCATTTTGGGCGTTTTGTTTAAATCGTTATTTTATTATGATTTTTAGTTTTAGTTTGGTAATGTCCATCCCTTGGTCAGCTTACCTCAGTTAAATAAAATAAAATTAATAGTAGGGACAGATTATACTAATAATGCAGAGCGTAGAGAACCCAAGGGGATCAAGCTAATGAATTTGCCTTACCTGAAACACACCCTGGACCAATGATGGGTAAAGGGCAAAATATGCCCAAGATGGTTCTGAGGATGCGAGTGATGGGTACATTAGAGTTACATCCTTGGCCTAATACGCGCCATTTTTTACTATGATAGGAATTTAAATTTCCTTAAAAAAAGAAGCCCTGAGCACGTCAGTTTACTACATTGCAAATTTGGCAAAATCCAACTGCAATCAAACACCTGAATGATGGCTTACTTGAGCTACAGTAAAAAAGGATTGTCAAGAGAGTGTAACTATCCTGTTCCCAGAGAGGTGGTGCAGGGTGAAAAGTCACACTGCCAGGGAACTAGCCGTTAGCAAGATTGTAAACAGAGCACCGCATAAAGTGCCAGAGACAAAGTGTCCCAAGGCAAGGGTGTACAATGTGGTATATAGCAGTTGATAGCAAATAAATAATAGAACTTGGTTGAACCCAAAGGGGAGTCCAAAACTAAGTGGAGATCTGTGCTGGAGTGCTTGGGTGCCTTTTATATAAGGGGATTAGGCAGCCCAACAGTGCAACAGATAAGGTAGATAATTTTGTTAGAATAATTGACCAACTTATTAGATCTCCTCAAGGAGGTTTGCGCACAGGTTTGCATAAGGAATCATCATTAAAAAATATAAACTAATGGGGAATTTATTATAAGGAAGTTAACCAACGAGAAAGGTTGATCTCATGGAAATATACCTAAACAATGGGGGGCGAGTTTTAAATCTTCCTAAGTGGTGCTAAAATTTAAGAAAACAACAGGTGCATACAACCATCCTTCGGGCTCTTGTAACTTGAAATTGACTAAACTCAAGTTATTAATTGTAACTGGACTTGTCCCAATTTGGTAATATTAAAGATGAAGCAGATTTTAAAACCCTGTTACTAAAGGAATTTGTAATGAACCGTCAGGATTGAGAACATAGTTAGTGTGTTTTAATATCCTGGATGTAACGGCAGGCTAAGCATCATGCGCATTCCCAGGACCAACCTGGGCATATTTTGCCTGTACCCAGCGTTGGCCCAGTGTATATTTAAGGTCAGGGAGGCCTGCTAACTTAACCTTTTTAGACTCCTGAAATGCAGCTTTATACTTGCAATCCATGCCCTAAATTATGTCATGGAGCCATGAGATTACCCTATCATTTTTTTGAGGCTCCACCCCTCCAGGGGCTTTTGCCATGGAAAAAACTTTTGTGTGCCAGGGCCAGTTTCATGTCAGCAATGGTTTGCTTCGACTAAGGTACTGCAGCCTCGGGGAAAAGCTCATGGAAAACTTTAATCAGATCCTGGGCATAAGTGCAGTCATGCGCAGGTACCCAACTGTTCTCTGCTGCGTCAAATTACTTACATGATAAAAGGTATTCAAGCCTTCTTTTTACTCGATTTGAGGCTAAAATCTCCTCCAATCCCACTCCAGTGTACCATCCATAAGATAAGCTTCAGGAGTCGCTGGTGGGGGCCCTCAAACAACTTAAGCTTACTTTCATGGAAGATGGCAAAAATCCATAATGATGAAGACAGATCTAACTGGTATGAAGCATGGCCCACATTTCTGATAGTGCGGTAAGGCCAATCCTCTTTGGTCCCAGCTTTTTTACATGGCTGCTTGATAGGAAAGTTTCTAGCATCAAGCATCACGGGATCCCCTTCCTTTTATGTAGGGCTTACCCATCTTTTTTCATCCACATTCTCCTTATAAGCTTGCATAGCCGCATCCAAGTCAGTTTTACCCCTGGTAAACTTTCTTTATTAATTTTGCAAAGTCCACCAACTCTTCCACCCTAGATCATACATTTGGACTCCATGTTGAAGGCGGAATTGAAGCCATAGTTTGCAAAAAAGTGGGAGCAAACGATAGATACAATTTGGGCGTTGATATAGCTGAATTGGACCATGGGAGATGGGAAACCCAATCTGAATGATCCGTGGAAGTGTAACACCACAAAACTGCTCCAAGCACTAGTTCACTCGTTCAATATGCGCATCTGATTGGGGGTAATAGGTATTCAGACGGCAAGGGTGATTCTGAAGAGTCTTAAAAAACTTTTTCCAAAAGACAGAGGTAAACCTGGGCCACATTCACTAATGATTTTTGGTGCACCCCATGAAGTGCAAACACATGAGATACAAACAGCTTAGCAAATTCAGCCACAGTTACTATGGTTCTAAATATAAAGTGGGCAAATCTTATCGAATGGTCCACCACTAAGATGATGGCATCGTAGCCATCAGATATAAGTATTCCACAATAAATCCACTGATAAAGTAGTCCACGGTTTTTCAGGCTTTTGGACTGGTACCAACAACCCCCACTAGTGGCTGGCGATTTGGCTTCATTTGGGTGCAGACCAGACATTCCTTACAATGCCTGGCCACCTGCACGGCTAACCCCTTTAAGTTGTAAGTGTGGCGAATTATCTCCAGAGTCTTCACTTTCTAGGATGGGCAATGGTGATTTTGTCATGATGGTCCCGGATGATTTCCAGGCAAAGTGGTCCTGCAGGAACCCATAGGTGCCCAGGAAACCACACCATCTATTCCTTCACATGGTTATTCCTGGTAATGTCCTCCTGATTTAACTTGCTCTTGGCAAGCACCATAGTATACTCGGCTGAAAAAGGCTGTGAAAGGACTACCTTTTAGAACATACAATATTCATACGCATTTTCCAGACTAGCAAGCGCTGGCCCGTGGGCCAGGGAGAAGATAATGAGACACAAACTTACCTGGATGAATTACCAAGTGGGTGTTGTGTATCTCTACCTCCTTAAAATTGGGAGATAATGCAGGGTTTCAGCTCAAAGCATACGCCATTTCCTTACCCTTGGTAACCTTATAAGAAAACACAAATTAGTCAGAGTCTCATGCAAGTGGGTTTGCCGTGAAGTCAAGACATGAGGTGTACGGTAGTAAAACAAGGCATGGTGGTCTGTATGAACGCGGAATGGCTGGGAGGAGCATTCAAGTGATGACGCCAATAGGTAAGCGCCTCAACTAATGTCGAATAACTCTTTGTCATATACGGCGTAATTAAATCAAGCAGGAAATCTTTTCAAGAAAACCCACCAAATGCTCTATCCCATCTTCTCCTACTTGTAATAAGGCCACCACTATAGCGAAGTTGGAGGCATAAATAGCCACAATGAACTCCTATATGGGATCTACATGTCAAAGGACGGAAATGGATAACAGGGTGCACTTTACCGCTTGGAAGGCATCCTGCAAAATAGGGAACACTAAAGCACTTTTGTTCCATTCACCTTATATAAGGGCGCTTCCACCTCAGAAAGATTTGGTGTGAATTTCATAAGTAATGTATACGTCTAAAAAATTCCTTAATTCCTTGACTGAAGTTGAGGTAGCCACTCACAAATTGCCTTCCCCTAGTCTGGAGTTATCATATAGCCTTATTGAAACACGCCTTTGCCAAGGAAGGTGAACTGGGACTTAAAAAAATCACACTTACTGTTTTATAGCGTAAGGTTGGCTGCCCTTAACCTCTGCACCTCCTGACAAAGGTGTACTGCATGGAACTCATGATCAGTTGAAAACACCAGAATATCATCCATTTAGGCTAACGCGCATAATTTCTGGCAATTTCCCCAAAGCTACATCTATACAGCGTTGAAAGATAGTCTGGGCGTTTTTGAGCCCAAAGGGCATAACCTGAAACTGGAAATTTCTTTTCTGGTACAAAATGCAGTTAGCCAATCTTAGCCCTTCTTGATCTAGATCTGATTGAATGCGTTAACAAGAAGTTTGGAAAAAGAATTTCGCCTTATTGAACATAGCAGGCAATCTATGAGTCTGCAAAATGGATGAAAGTCTGGTATTGTGGCATTCTTGAGAATAACGTAATCTACTCATGGGCATTAGGTACAATCAGCCTTCTCCACAAAGAGAAGAGGGGAGCATACTGGGGAGGTACGCTGTAATATTGCGCCTTTAGCTAACTGCTCCTTAACCCACACATATAAAGAAGCTTCCTCCCCTATAGTCAAAGGGTAAATGTGAGAAGATATACACACCAGATCAATAGTGAGCTTGAACTCACAATCAAACTCGGAATCAGCTAGTTGCACATTGGCCAAAGCAGCTTAAAACGAAGATTCACCCTCTCCAATCAGAAAGGTAAGGGTACTTTTGAGAGGGCTTCATCAATGGAGCAAGGTAGAGAGTGTGAATCTTGGGCCAGTGGGTCAGATCGCCCTGAGAGTTCGCTATAGATAAAGAAACAACCAATATATGAAAATTCCTTAAAGTTAAGGACAAGGTATTGTCTTTCAAGCTTATTCTGAATTCAAACTTTCGCCACAACTCTACTCCCAAAATAATGGGGTACAAAAGGTTTTTAATTGCTTGGAAGCGATCCGCCAGATGATATTTGCCAAATTAAAAATCAACTCAACTCAGAACCTTCAGCGTGAAAATGTCTTGGGAAGACCCTCCCCTAACTATAATACCTGGCAAGTAATTCAACTCAAGTTAGTAGGCTAGGTTTTGGTCAATAAAATTATCAGAGGCTCTTGTAGCCATTAAAATAGTTGTGCTTAATTTTCTCTAAAGAGGATGAAAGGATAGTAGTCAAAAAATATCCTGAATGGTGTTTATTGAAGCAGAAAACTCCAACAACTCTGTTGGCGCTACAGTTCTCTAGACTGTCACTGAGGTCTGAAGGTGGCTCAAAGCTGCAAATTCGCAGAAAGTTTGAGAAGGAAAAGGAAAATCGGTTAGTATACCAAAAATTTAATTAGTTTAAAAGGAATTGATGTTTATAGGGTGAGTGGGGACATAGTGCCTCAAAGATTGTTGTGGCCCCATCTGTTCAGGATCTTTCCTGGTCTTTCAGACTGACCGCCTTGTGGGAATACTCAATGTATTTCGCTGCCCACTTGACTTAAAAAATAAAAAATGCAACCCCATGTGACTCAGAAATTGGGGAGGAGGATCCTGAAGTTACTTTCGTTTGGATAGGTTCAGGAGCTAATTCAGTACATCTCAATTTGGAATTGGGAAATTCAATTCATTCGTTATCTAAAATCCCAACAAACCCCCCTCAATATCCTGTCAGAGGGGGTATACGGCTAAAGGAACCTACCATGCACCTAATTGACCACATTCCCTTAGTTGACATTGGCAATGAAGTACTCTGACTTCACCTTATTAATGACCTTATAGGGTCCAGACCAAAGAACGTCTAGCTTATTTTGTTGGCCTCCAGGTCGATGGTGATAGAAGAGAACAAGGTCACCTAATTAAAAGGTGGTAAAGAGGGTCATCTGAGATTAAATCAGGATGTTTTTCCTACAGTAGTGGTAAAAATGCCTTAAGTGGATAGTGCTTGAAGCTGAACAATTTCTTCAGATAAGGTCCTCATAGGTAATTCAGAGGTCTCAGATGTGGAGGTCTTGAGTAATGGCTGGAAGCTACTTGGTAGCTGAGGCGCACGCCCATATCGGGCTTCAAATGATCACATCTTGATGACTCAGTGGTAGCTTACCCTGTAGGCAAGTAAAGCGCTAGGTAGGTAATGGTTCCAACGGGCAGGATCTGAGGCGGCTAACTTCCATAGAATGGAAATAAGAGTTGCATTAGCACTTTCTACCGCCTCATTAGTAGAGGGGTGGTAAGGGGAAGCAAACTCTGGGTAGTGCCGAATACTGAGGTAAGTTCTTGTACTACCTGTGAGGTGAAGTTCAATCCATTGTCTGAAAGTAAGGTTTTGGTCACCCATGCTGGGTGAAAATGGAACAAAAAGAGGAATAGGTCTATGGCTTTGGCAGTGGCAGCTGGGACCTAGATTGATTCAATCCACTTGGTTAAGTGGTCCATGGATAGGATAATATACTTATGGCCATGTAACCCAGTGGGAAGATGGCCTACCACATCAATGCTAACGACATTGAAGGGCCCAGTCAGGCCAACAATAAAGTGTTGGAATTGAGGATTGGCTCAGTCTTGAGATTGGCAAGTCATACATGCCTCCAAGACCTCTTGGATGGTTTCTACCATTCATTCCCAGTAGCATCTTAATTTCAGCCATTCGTGAGTCTTCTTAACGTCCCCATGTCCCACACTGGAATGGCCCTCTATAATAACATCAGTTTGGGAGGAGGGGTGGACATATGGGAGCCACTTCTTATTGACCTTCTTGTAAAGCAGCCCATCCTTGTTTATAGTTCTCAAGTAATCCTTTGGAGTTCATCTTGGACCTCAGGAGTTTCCAATTCCCACTGCTCAGGTTGGTCTATTAGATCATACAGCTGGTCCTACTCTGGGTCAAAACTGGTAGCACTGGCATTCTGGAGAGTCCATTGGCATTTTGGTGAATCACGCCTGCACAATGGAAAATGGTGAAATCATAGCTTTATAGTCATGTAGCCTACCTGGCTAATCGACCATCTGAGTTATTCATTTGCTGGAGCCACAGGAGCAAGGAGTGGTCTGTAATAATAGTAAAATGAGTACCGTAGAAATAAGGCCAGAAATTTTTGATGGATAGCAAGACAGCCAGGCAACCCTCTTGGTAACGCTGTAGTTCCGTTCAGCAATACTCAGAGTCTTACTAAAATAGGCCATGAGATGGTCAACTTGATTTTCATCATGTTAGGCTAGGATAGCCCCAAAGGCATCATCACTTGCATCTGTAAACAACAAAAAGGGTTGGTTGAAATGTGGGTGGACTAGAATGGGTTTAGTACATAGAGTGGTTCTCAAGGCAATAAAAGCCTGTTCTTGTTCAGGCCGCCATTCAAACGGCACATTCTTCTGCAGGAGCAAAACAGTGGCTCAGCTAGGTCAGCAAACTGGCAGATAATCTGACAATAATAGTCCACCATGCCTAGGTTTACTGGATATCCCAAAATCTCTGGGGGCTTGTCATCTTATCTATGGTGTCAACCTTGTCTGAAATAGCCTGGATGCTGTCTTTGAAATCTTGTGTCACATGAACTTTTATTCAGATTGGAAGAAGGAGACTTCGAAGGTTTAAGATTTATGGAAGCCTGTCAAAGCTGATTGAAGATCTCTCAGAAATGTTTAATGTGCCCATTTAAGGCTCGTGAGAAGACAGTAATGTCAACTATATAGATAAGGACGCATGAAAGCTTTAAGTCCCCAAGGATCCCATCCATGGCAAATTGAAATTGGCTGGGGGATTACAAAGGCCCTGGGGCATCCTTGTGGGCTTGAATAGTCCTTCATTGGCTATGAGCTCACACTTAGCTTGGTCTTCAGGGGCGAGCTCAACCTGCCAATATCCAATGGTAAGGTCCATGGTGGAAAAGTACTGGGATCCGGCAAGCAGATGGAGGAAATTTCAATTTGATGCAGATGATAACTGTCCTTCTTGGTGATGGAGATGAGTTGTTGGTATCCATCACCACCCAATGGCTGCCGTCCTTCTTCTGAACTAGCAGAATAGGAGAGGCCCAAGGGCTACGCGATGGTACCAGGAGTCAGGCGTCAAGTAGTTGTTTTTGTTACACTGCCACCTGAGCTTCTGCAACCTTGCTCTTTTGGTAAGGTCAGGACTGGAAGGGGGAGCATCCCCAGTTTCTACATGATGTAGGACTCTGTTCATCCTTCCAAAGTTGTAGGTCAAGGCCAAAAATAGGTCTGAATAATCCTCCAACAACTCTTGAACCTTACGTTGTTGGTCATCCAAGAGGTCTTTGATGACATTAGTATTGATTAGACTAACTGATGATGGGCTTCCAAGCCAAAATCTCTCAAGTCCCCAAAAATTTGGACATCAGCAATAGCTTCCAACAGTAGAAGGCGGACATAGGTGGCAGGACTGTTTGGACCTAAAAATTTAGTTTTGTCAGTAAGGTTGGCTAACAACACTAATATAGATCTGGCATAAGCTGGATCTAGGATCCCTGGGCAGGTTAGCACCTCTTTTGTGGATGGATTGTCTAGGCCTCAGATTTCTAATAGGTTTTTCGAGGGGATGTTGACAAGGACCCAGTTGTCAGCAATGACTTGGGACTTCAGTCTATTGTAGTCGCCCTAGTTAAGTAGATTCGCATGCCTTCTTGCCCATCAACAGCAGGAGGGGGCTGTGCGACTCAAGAGCACCTAATGTGATATTTGAGCCAATCAATTCAGCCTTCACTCTCCAGCAAACAAGATCAGGCTTTGACCTCAGTTTTAGAATCACGAGGGTTCTCAAAGATCAGAGGGACCTGATGCTCCAATAAGGATAGAAAGCCGCCATCATAATGGAGTGCTGTCAAATATTATCAGAGAAATTGAGTCCTGAGGAGCAGATCATAGCTAGGGTTATCTAGAGCGACAGTGGGTGTGTTTACAGCAAGCTTTACAAAACATAATGGTAGAGAGGAATAAGCTCCTAGAGATTTGGTTCATTGGGGCCAACCATGTCGTACTCCATATAATGTGGCATATCCAGAGTGATCTTGGCACAAATTATTTAATTGGAGGATATGACATTAATGGGGGAGCCACTGTTGACTATGGCAAGGACTAGTATTTTATGAACTTGAAATGCGACCTAGGTAACCATACTTCCAAACTGGGGCAGCAGTGTGAGGAACATGGGAGAGTCATCAGAAGAAGAATAAGCATTATCAATTTCTTTATTATCATTGGATACCCAAACTTCTTCTCCAGATGCAGTAGCTCTAGGTTATTCAAGGTTATAGAGGATTCTTAAGGCTGGATAGGGATGTCAGCATGAAGCGCCTCATCCTTCATGCTGATGGCCCTTTTCCCACCTCCTTGGCAAGTCATTTTAAGCAGGTCTTGGCACTGTGTCTGAAACCGTTGCAGTACGTGCATCAAAGTCAAGGATCTTCTGGTTTTTGACCACATGACTCTAGTACAATTTGAGGTTCTGTAAATGTATCCTTAAAGTGTAGAGTCGATGCAGAGATCTAGTTAAGTGCTTCCTTGATTTCCTGGATACAGGTAAACTTATTCTTCTGCCCAATCATATGCATTTGAACATTAGAGTAGGATCCCAATGCAGAAATGACAGCGGTAATAGCATCATCTAGGGTGATACGATTTGTAATGACTAAGGGTTGTGCTTAGGCATAAAACTGGCTGGCAAACTCCATGTGGTTTTCGCCTTATTTAGTAAGATAACCATGAACGCCTGTTTCTGGTTGGCCAGAGTTTGATTGTCGCCAAACTCGTGGTTAACAGCTGTATGGACCTGTTCTCAGGTGCTGCACTCCTTCAAGTGCGGTCATGATCCTCAAGTAGTGCTATATGGGCTGGAGTGGTTATGCTTTACTTTATGACAGTTGGAGGCCTCCTCCATGGAACTCTTATATGTATAGGAAAGAGGCAATGCTCTCCTGGCCAGAGGTGAACCTTTCTTTAAAACTAGTTTTTAAAGTTAATTACAAGTGGATTAGAGAGGTTGTTAACACTAAGGATGGGCGCCAGCTCCAAGATCTCAGTCTCCACATAGTCGCGGGGACCTTGGTGGTCTAGACTTCATTGTAGGTCCTCATGG
Source organism: Massospora cicadina (assembly GCA_022478985.1). Taxonomy (NCBI): domain Eukaryota; kingdom Fungi; phylum Entomophthoromycota; class Entomophthoromycetes; order Entomophthorales; family Entomophthoraceae; genus Massospora; species Massospora cicadina. Next base: position 23,433 of record JAKSZP010000592.1, read on the forward strand.
TCCTCTTGGATATCATCCCAATTCTGGTTGAGGGAGGAAACTGAAGCTTTATTTGTGAATTGCTCCTTTAGAGATTGTATGTCAGCGCTCTGAAGGTGAAGCTGGCTCTCAAGGGTAGTCAAATGGGTTTCAAACCCTTAACAAGTTATTTAAGCTGAGAGATGTGAGTATCAGTAATCTTGGTGAAGGTACTGAGGTTGACCAATTTGTCTAAAAGTGCCTCAATAGGAATCTTAGGGTCAAGGGGGACTCCATCCAATCAGATGTTTTCCCTGAGCTACATTCCCAATCTAATCACATAGGGCAGCCAAGGCTGTTATCACATCCTTCTGCCATGGGTCCTCAGGGCCAGCAGCAGTAGGAGCCAAGGGACCTGGGGGCCCATGAGGTCCATGGGGACCCTCAGGCCCTTCACTCCTGGAGGGGTAGTCATGAGAGGCCAGATCTCAATAGTGTTGTTGTAGAGTTTGTACCAGATCCTTGAATTTAAGGAGGCGTTGATTCCAAGTTGCTTCGAGGAGTTGGATGTTCTGATGCAGTTCGTCCTCAAGATATTCAGAGGTCCTGCTATCTAACACCACAATTTAATCTCGGAATTTGTTGATCAACCGTCAGTTATCAAGAATGGCCTCACAGTTGTTCTGAACAAAGGAGGAGGCTGCATTATAAAAATCGACAATGTGGGTGTGCAAGGCCTGGGTGAGCCCCAGCTGTCAGGAGATCTCCTGATGTTGCAACCCAACTATTTGGAGTAGATGATGGATAGCTGGATGAACAAAGTTGTGAGGGTAGCTTTTGAGACCCAGTGTGAGTTCTGCTGCCAGCATCTGGGCCAAGTCATAGAGGTCTTAAATGGTAGAGGAAATGGAAGAAGCATGGGAACAGCTGGAGCAGGTACCCATGGAGTAGATGTCATTTATTAATTGTTGGACAACCTCGTTAAGATTCTCATACTGAATTTGGTACTGACTTACATCAATACAATCCAGGGTGAACTGGAACGCAGCCTGGAATTCTAACCTTTCAGGCTGTGAGGGGTGTTATTTCATATCATGAGGTATTAATCCATAGAGCAATGCTTCTTGACTAGCCTGCGTATTGATATTCAGGGCTTCTAGTATTTTCCATTGTTTGTGATAGACGTTTTCACTTAGGACAGCTCAGAGCCGCCTTTAGTGAGCACCACGTTTGTCAGCGTTACAGTTCTCTAGATTATCACAGAGGTTTAATGGTGGCTTGAAACTGCAAATTTGAAAAAAGGTCTTACAATAAATGAAAAAATGGATAGAATATCGGTTAATTTATTAGATTTTAAGATGACAATATATAAGGGTGAGTGGGGACATGGTACCTCAAGGATCATTGCGGCCCCATCCATTCAAGATCTTTCTGGCCTTCCAGATTTACCTCCTATTAGCATCCTCAATGTATTTTCCGCTACATGTCCGAATCAGTGGAAACTCTGCCCCATGTGACTTAGGAATTGGGATGAGAATCCTTAAGTCATCTTCATTCAAATAGGTTCGAGAGTCAATTAATTATGCTCAGATTGGAAGTGGGGAATTCAGTTTGTTTGTTATCTTGAATCCTGACATGTCCCAAGTCCTGTATCACCCATGCTTCAACCATCCTAGTCAAGTGGTCAATTGCCACCAGAATGTATTTGGACGGGTAGATCCTGTTGGCAGAGGGCCAATGACATCAAGGGAAACTGTATGCCAAGCAAAATGGGGTTTCACTAACCAGTATGAAGTCTTATGGAAGAATGGCTTTTCCTCTTGGCACTGGTGGCAGCAAGAAATGGTTTCAAGAATGTTAAATTTCATGCTTTCCCATAATACTGAGGGCGCAGAAAAATCAACATCTTGCGCATGCCACCATGTCTGACTGCATTACGTGCGCTCATGATAATACTAGGCCTGTTGAGGGTCACATGAGGTTCACCATAGAGTCTCCATTTATTTTTACAGCTCCCAGTTCCACTAAAAAGTATCAGCTCGCATCTCAATTAATGCCTTTATAACTTGAGGCGATTTGTCATCATATTTTCTGATGAGCATCTTATTGCACTCACATCACTGAGTTCCACTGTGATAGCAATGGCTGGCAATATTGATAAGCTATTTGTGTTCTGTTGTTTTGATCCAGGTAAGTTGAGGATCTCAACGCTAAGCCTGCAGTTTGAGGGCCCATTGGGCTAAGCGCCCTTCAGGCACCTTGAGGTTCTGCAACAAGAGTAATGAAGCATGATCCATCACGACTTTAAGCTTCACCTCATGCAAATATACAAAAATGCTTACATGCATAAATCATTGCTAATCACTCCTTCTCAGTCAAGGTATAATTACGTTCATGGCAATTCATTCTTTGACTGCAGACGCATCTGGGTGCTCCTCCTCCTCATCATCTTTTTGAGATTAGACCGCCCCTACACAGAAAAAGGGTGCATCCATCTGGATTATGAACTCTTAATCAAAGTTCAGATAAAGTAGCACCTGTAAGGATTACAGGTGTAATACCTCAAATCCCTCAATAATTTTGAGGTTAAAGAATGCAAAGTTTCAGGGTGTTGGATTACCTGTTTTTGCTTCTCTTAGTCAAGAAGTCTTTTTCCAGATAATTCATCTAGAGAGTCAATTCCTAAAAAATACAAATTTTACTTAAAATTTTGAAAGGGAGAGAGTAGTGTTTATTTTAGTCAAAGCATCGTTATAAGGGAGCTTTGTTCAGTAAATTTCCATGCTAATATTTAGACTCATAACAAATTGGGTTTTCAGTGGTAGTTAGTCATTTTGGTCCAATAAGATTCACTCGCCTTTAGATCGGGTTTGAACCCTGATGCTAGGGCATGGAATGTCATTGGAAATTGTCCCTGATAAGAGCATAGCTATTTGGTCAACTTGGGTTCAAGTCCCACCATTGACATTGTTTAAATCTCCCATTTGGGATGAAATCCCAACAATACCCTCTCTAGATCTTGGCATAGAGGGTAAAAAGTAAGGAGAAAGTGACTATGGATGCAGATTAATACTGTACCATGAAGGACCTCTGCAATTGAGTGTTCATTGCCCGCTTATAAATGACCTTGTAAGGCCCTGGCCAGTTAGTTCCCAATTTATTTTCTGACCTCAAGCCCCGATGATGTTAGAAAAAGACTAGGTCATCTAGTTGGAAGGTGTTCAGGGGATATACTTATCAACAAATTAGTTAGTTTCTCTACTGGTGGTAGCTGATAAGCTCTTAGAAGCTAGAGCCTGGAGTCAGATGATTTTATTAGCAATGCTTAGCATAGTAACTTCAGGGGCGTCAGGGGTTGGCTGATCTAACATGGCCTGCACTCTGGAGGGCAACTGGGGATTTCATCCATATAAAGCCTATAAGGGAGACATATTAATGATTCAGTGATAGTTTATTTGATAGTCCTGAATTGCACTAGGCAAATATTGGGGCCAGTAAAGAGGGTCAGTTGTGGCCATTTACTGAAGAGTGGCCATTAGGGTACCATTAGCGTGCTCCACCATTCCATAGGTGGCAGAATTGTAGGTAGTGGAAAATACCTGGGTGGATCCCATCAGCTCAGCTAAACCATTCACCAGTGATGATCGGGAATTTTGCCCATTATTGGATTTTATTATGTGAGGCACCCATGCTGGGTGATAATCTGATTATATAAGAAGGTGGCAGTAGCTTTTGCTGAAGTGGAAGGTAGTGATACAGCTTCAATCCACTTAGTTAATTGATCCATGGCCAGAAGGAGACTCTGGTGGCCATTAGAGGCTTGGGGAGAGGTCCTACAACATCAATGCTAATATTATAGAAGGGTTCAAAGGGAGCAACCATTAGATGTTGTGACCAGGGACTAGGTCCAGCTTGACTTCAGCATACCAAGCAGGTCTCCAGTATGTCTTGGATAGTAACAATCATTCCTTCCCAGTAACATTGAGTATTAAGCCACTGGTAAGTTTTCCAAACTCCTCCATGGCAACTTGCCAATGTCTTAAATATGACATCAGTTCTCTTTGAAGGTCATACATAGGGCACCCATTTTTTGACACAAGTTTGGAAAGCTAGCCAATTTTGACTTAAAAACCAGCCGATTTTTTGCTAATTCCTTTTGAAATGTCATGAATTTGTCTTTCCATAAGTGCAGTTATGTTAGGAGGTTGTAAAGTCGATCCTCCTCAGGAGCAGTTAAAGTTGTTATGGGCTGCTGGGATAGGCAATCTGCATTTTGGTTTATGAGCCCTGGTTAATAAATGATGAAAAAGTCGTTTTTTTGAAGTTTTAACGCCCATCGGGCTAATCTCCCTTTGTGGTCCTACATTTGACGTAGCCATTGGAGTGAAACATTATCAGTAATTATAGTGAAATGTTTCCCAAATAGATAAGGTCAAAATTTCTTAATAGTAGATATTATCGCCAAGAATTCATGTTCTGTAATGAATAGCTGCATTTAGCTCTGGTTAAAGTTTTGCTATAATAGCCAATAGGATGGTCTACCAAATTTTCATCATGCTGGGATAGGATAGCTCCAATGGCTATATTACTAGCATCAATAAAAAGGAGAAAGGGTTTATCAAAGTTGGGTTTTTAAGTACTGGATGGGAGAGAGAGAAAGACGCGTATTAGGTCATAGTCCTGTTGTTGCTCTTCTTTTCACTGGTAGAGTATCTCATTCTTCAATAAATATACAAGAGGTTCATAAGTTTTGGCAAAGTGGGGGATGAACTGGCGATAATATCCCACCATTCCTTAGAAAACTTGTACATATTGTAGGGATTTAGGGGGACATTTTGAAAAAAAGACCAGGACAATGTCATCCATTTGGATATTCCAGCTTTACCTTCCTTATGGCCTAAAAGATCCATTTCATTCTGAAAGAAGGAGCATTTTGACAGCTTTAGTGTTAATGAGGCTTGCCTTAACCGCTGGAAATTTGTCTGAGATGATCTATGTGTTTGGTAAAGGTTCTCAAAAAAGGTAATATCATCTAGATATACTAACACACAAGAACGGTTTAAATCACCAAAAGTACGTTCATGGAACGTTGGAAGGTAGCAGGGGTGTTACATAACCCTTGCGGCATTTGAGTGAGCTCAAAAAATCCTTTACTTGAGATGAGGGTGCATTTTTCCTAATCCTTTGATGATAAATCAACTTGCCATTACCTGCTGGTGAGATTTATAGCCAAAAAATAGTGAAATCCCAACATCAAGCATAATGAGTCATCTATATGCGGCATTGGTTAGCTGTCTTTTCTGGTTAATGAATTTAGGTGGCGATATTCCATGACAACATGGTGCCCACCATCCTTCTTCTGAATTAATAGAAGTGGGGAAGCCCACTGACTTTTACAAGCACGATTAACCCAGCTTTCAACCTTTGCTTTAGCTCTAGGGCCACTTGAGCCTCCTCAACTTTATATTTTCTGTATGTCTGAGATTTTAATGGGAAGTGAGCCTCAGTCTTAATTTGGTGAATTACCCCCAGACATTTTTCCATAGTCACTTGGTCCTGAGGAAAATATATCACAATACTCTACGAGGAGGTCTTTGACGTTCTGTCAATTGTTAGGGTAAGCTTGTCACCAATTCTACTTTCAACCAGAGATATTGTTGGTAGGGGGTGTAACCCTAAATCTTGTAATGAGCTAAAACAACTCACATTGGTGATGTTTTGATAGGGCATAGTTATATGTGTGGGATCCACCGTTGGATGCCACAAATTTTTTGTTAAAGTGAGTAATTTACTTTTTTTATATAAAGTATTAAATAACGCTTTGTTAAAGCTTTTATGTTTTTTATTGTTTTTGCGGGAAAAACCAAAAAAGGTCCTTTTCTCAATACTAGTATTTCCTATTTAAACTAGTTCAAATTTTGATGCCATGGGTATTAAAGGCTAAAGTATATAAAGCTGAGTCATCAAAATTAGGGAATATAGGCTTTTGGCCTATTAGATTGAAGATAAACTTTTTGAGGCAAAACTGACCCATGTGGTAATGATTTTATGAATTGTATCCAATCACCAGCAAGTAAAATCTTCTCACCTCAGTGGTGGTCAGATGCGTGTGGTAATGATTGGTTAATTTGCACCCTATCATCATTGAGTAATATCTTCTCACATCAGAGGTGATCAGACCCATGTAATAATAAACACCCTGAATTCGGCTGAGAAGTCAGAGTAATTCTATCATTAGTTTTTACCTTATTAAGCCAATTTTGGTTATAGATCATATTTATCTGATAGTTAGGATTCCACCGAGAATCTGCTAAGGTCTTTTTGCCATGGGCACTCATATCGTTGATAACTACAATATTATCTAAAGTTTGGGCAGGTGATGGGCCAATCATGGTAGCAGATCCAGGAGCACTCGTACCTCCAACATTCTTTCTCATAAGCTGAGAAGGAGAATGTCTGACAATATGTAAGCAGTAGGGGCATACTGTGAGAATTGAATGGTTTAGGTTGTTAAGTTCCCTAATAGAATAGATATAGATTTCCCATAAGCAGAATAAAAAATCCCAGAGCAGATTAACGCTTCTTTGATTGAAGGGTTTGGGTGGCCAAATAGCTTCAAAACTTGGTTAGGTGGGAAATGAATCATGATCCCCATTGTCATGAAAATGGCAGAAGAAGTTTAGACCAGCTTGCCAGTTTGGATGTGTAAGTACCCAAAAAGCAAGCCAGAATTCCAGAGGCATTGCTGCACATATGTCGTTGTATGTAGTTGTGAATTGGGAAATGATAAAACGTTGGTGTATGGTAATCGTGAATAGCAACCTGAGAGTGAACCAAATGAAGATAAACTCAGACACTGGGGGTCTTGCTGCAGGGGGTGGTGCCATAGGTATAGTTTCTACAAAGTCACCAGTGGGTGGGTTCAATTCAACTAATGAGACAATGAGGCAGATCTTTGCTTAAAAATGGTGAATGTAAGGCCACAATATCCCAGTATATTGATGAAGGATATTCGAAATAATAGGGTTTAATTGCTGGAAGTATCTGGCTTGCTAATCCAGTTGACAATGGTGGGGGCCATAGTAACCATCAGTACTGGTAAAGCCCATCACTGTATAGGGACTGACAGGCCACCAGAGTAAAGCCATTGGGAATGAGGTTAGGAGTATAGAAATAAAGTCAAAAATGATAGTTTTTAGCGGCAAATCTTATTCAAAGGAAAGTGAAGGAAATTGACCAACAATTTTCTCAGTGTGACTCAACTGATTAAATAGTGGTCAATTGATGTGGGAACAAGCAGGGATCATGTCCCTCAAGTTTAGCCTAACTGGCGAAATATTTGGGGATGGGGGCAGATAAGCTCAATGGGAACTGACATTGAAGGATTCGGTGGCAGGCCGAGTCACTGTTTGTTTGACCTCAAACGCCTGAACTGAGGCTTGACTGCATTTCTGATGGTTGGCGTGATGGCATCTGGTCTGACGATCAGTGGGAATCCCCAAGGGCCACCCCACGTAGGGGTGGTCCCAATTGGTTGGGAATGGTCTTAGGATGCCCAACCCGCCTATGCCCAGTTGCTGGGCCATTTGTTCAGTCAAAAGAGTTACGTCACCCACAACTCCTAATTTTCCAGAAGGTTCTTCGAACTATCATTGATGGTGTCCAATGCTACTACCTGCATGTCAGGGGATCATCTTTATCAATTTTGAGAGGGGTTAATTTCAAATATTGTACGGCTAGCCAAATTGAAACCATTGGTGATTTCAACTGATGATTCAATCTTCATCCCTTTTTGCCTATGTTGATTCCAAACATCGGGCTTGTTTCCAATCATTTTCAGACTAATCAAATTCAGTTTGGCAATCTCAACGCAGATTTCCTTGGTCTGGTGGACAAGTTCACCTGAGGTGAGTGTGGGCACCGGGGGAGGGATCTGAAGAGGGAGAGCTGTTACCCAGTACTCGTCTACCATGTGGGCGAGGTCACTCTGGGTAACAAGGGGTACAGACACCCTCTTTAGAACCTTCTTACTCAAAAATGGGAAAAGAGGTAAGCGACACATAGTGGAAGTTCCCTGGGACTTACATTACCCTTTCCTTTTCCCAAAGGAAGGGCACCACAGCAAGGAAACTGCAAGAGGGCCACATTTTTGTGCGCCTTAGGCAACTTAATCGCCATTATAGTCGTGACTTTTTGGGGGGAAGGGGGCGTTGGGGCTGGATTTGTGAAATTCCTCAACCAGTTCCATGAAGTTAGCGCAATTGCAGGCCTTACACAACTGTTTTCATAGGTCGGATAGCCTTTCCAGGCCATGAGATACTGAACAGACTGACGGAACTTGCGGGATTCTAGGATATTTTTTACCTCAGCCTCCTCCACATTTACAATTACTATCGCTCAGGGAACAAGAACTACCATTAAAAGGTGACAACTGGGAAATGTGGAAGACGGGGTGCTGTTTCCAATGAATTGGTAGTTTTAACCAGAACGCACCATTGCCTAAGTCTTCCTCCACCAAATGGGAGCCAAGATGCTTACTTGCAAACTTATGGGAGGGTACTTACATCTTCAAATGATGTTTATCAAGCATAACATAGGAGCCCACCGTTATGTCATGACCCAGGAGTCACTTACAATCCACAAACTGCTTGTAGTCTTCAATGCTTTGGTTAGGTGTTCTTACACTAAATATTGAGTAGACCTATTATGTTCAGCATGATCTGCAGCAGCTTGGACCTCGTGGCGCAAGCAGGGTCTACCCAAAAAGGAAGGATTATATCCTCATGTCGCTTCATAAAGAGAAAATCCCATGGAATCGTGAGTCCCGTTGTTGTAGGAGAATTGAGTGAGGGGAAGGACATTAGCCCAGGCTTACTGTGCCGCTGCAGCATAGCAACGCAGGTACTGTTCTAGGACTTGGTTAACTCGCTTGGTCTGTTCATCAGACTGGGGATGATATACTGTGGAGCAACAGGGGGAGATTTTTAAATTGATAAGAGTTCACTCCAGAACTACGCCATGAACTGTGAACTATGGTCAATGATGATTTCCTTCAGCAGAACAAAAATTGAAAACACATGGCGCACAAAGAGATGAGTAGTTTCCTCCAACGTAATCATGGAAGCGCAGGGAATAAAAAGAGAAAACTTAGTGAGCTGATCCACCACCACCATCACCACCGTAAACCCATTAGAGCAGGGGAGTTAGACAATAAAATCCATGGACACCAATGTTCATGGACCCTCCACCTGTTGTAAGGGGTGTAGAAGCCCATTTCTACCAGAGCGATCTGACTTTACCTAAGCACAAGTAATGCAATCGGCGATCCAGGCCAGAACTTCCTTAGTTAAACCCACCCAATTGTAGGTCCACCCAATCAACTCGATGCAATTCTTATTGCCCAGATGGCTGATCGTGGGAGGGTCATGATATATGCAAAATACCTCGTCTCTGAAGAGAGGGGGAACCAAAATCGCGACTGAAAATAAATGAGAGCCTCCACCAAGGAGTATGGAGAGTGTTTATGATTTTGGAGGTACAATTGATCAAATAACTCCACAACTTTGGGGCAGGTCTTTTTTCCAGCTAAGACCTGAGCAACTAGTTGGGCGTCAAGAGCAAGGGTGACAGATGAGATGATGGGGGGAACAATTGACAAAATTTGAGCAGTGGGAATCACAGTAATGAGGTCCACTACATCTGGGTCAGAGGGACAGAGGGCGGGGTTGCAGCTGAGAACATTAAAAACTTAAGTGCACCTTTAAAGAATTTGTATTTGAAATTGAAACTGCACAAGTCCTGATAGGTATGAGCTTGCCGATGCACGAATTTATGGTTTTACAGAAATACAAGAGAGCTTGGTGATCCATATGAACAGTTAACTCATGCTGGCACCCTGTAACGGGTACCGCCAATGTGTCAATGCCCATGCTACAGCTGCCAAATCCTTATCATAGATGGCCCAGGATTGCTTCGTAGAAGTAAATTTCTGGGAAAAGTAGGGAACTGGATATTCCAAGCCATCATGCTCTTGGAGCATCACTGCCCCACTGCCACCAAGTAAGAATTGCATGCAATGATATATAGCTTGGCAGGTTCTGCATGTCACAAGATGGGCGGGGATAAAAACACCTCTTATGATCAACTCAAAAGCCTGATGGTACTTTGGCGTCCAACAAAATGGCACATTCTTGCCTGTGAGGGGTGGAGCGGGGCAGCTAACTGGGAAAGAGCTGGGGAAATTTTTAGGAAAACAATGGTTCTTAAGAAACTCTGTAAATGTTTCTGGGCTGTCAGAGTTGGCCATTCTTATATAGTGTCCAACTTATTAGGGAGGAATCGTGTAGCCATTCCTAAGGACGAGGTTCCCAAGTAAGGTAACTTACTCCTTATAGAACTCACATTTGGAAGGCTTGACAAACAAGCCCGCTTTGTGAAAAGCAGCCACAACTGCTTCCTAGTCAATAGCATGTTGTTTGGGAGTTGGGGGAGTGAACCAGAATGTCACCAATATATGCAACCACTCAATTGAACCGGAGATTTCCCAGTACACTGTCAATCATTTGTTGAAACTTAGCGGGCTCATTTTTCAGCCCAAAGGGCAATTTACAGAATTGGAAAATGCCTCGCTTAATCCAGATCGCTGTTAGCCATCCTTGCCCTTCTATAACCCAAATCTGGTTAGAGCATAGATGAGGTCCAGCTTAGAGATCACATTAGATTTGGCGATTGCCTGGCTGATCATCTGATCCAGGGTCAGGGGGTAGAGATCACTAACCGTGACTTTATTTAAACGTCCGTAATCCAAACAGGGATGGAGGGAACCATCGGCTTTTTAGCAAAGACAATGAGGGATGCAACTGGCGATGTCTCCTTAAACAACCACCATTTTTTAACCATATCATCTAACCAAGTGTTAAGCGCAACCTCCTCCTCCACTGTGTGTAGATACAATGGACAGTTGATATTCACCAACTGCACCATCATTTAAAATCACAAGATGAGTTTAGTATGAGGAGGCAGATGGTATACCTTTTTGAATTTAAAGATACTTTGAAAGTGCATTAAACCTTTGGGTAAATTGGATGGAAGGCCCGCGGGAGAAACAAGGGAAGTAATAGAACTGTGACCTTGAGTTTTCTCAAGAATGTCAAATAAGGGAAATTCACCCTTCAGTCGATCATTAATAAATGATAACATGTTTGACTTCAAGTGGATACTAACATGTTGCTGGCGCAACCATCCAACCCCTAAGATCATCAGAAACACCAAGTTTGGCATAGCAGAAAACCAATCGCAGAAGCTAAACTGGTGTACTGAAAAAGGTACTGGCCAACGGACTATATATGATGTCTGGGAGGCTGAAGAAGCCACCATCACCGATGGATCTACATCCATGTCCAGTTCCAATTGTTGGGCTAAATCGACGTTCATGAAGTTACCCATGGCTCCAGTATCCACCAAAGCCTCAAAGGAGACATGGTGAGATCCAATACTAAGCTTCATAAGTAATAAGAAATAAGTGAAGTTTTTTAATTAGTAGATTTGGGCGTTTCCATTGCAAAGAAGAAAAGGTAGGCAAATCAGGGGAAGGTTGGGGCCTTTTCTGGTAAAATGTTAGAAAGAGCAAGGGCTTGGGAACAGGCTTCCTCCATCTGGGTTTTACTAATTCATTTATAGGTGAACCAGGATAAACCAACTCCAACGCAGGAGTAGTGACAGGCTCTGAAGCCGGAACTATTACTGGTTCAATGGTAAAACTGCATCTGTGTCATCGTTGGGTAGACTATAATAAAATTTCCCCCTTGATAGTGAAAAGTATGGCGATGGGTGGCATTGATAGTGGTTGCAGTGGTATATATTTGATCTACCGTTTCTTTTGAGGTGGACCAAACCTCATGATGAGCAGAAAATTGAATCCAAACATGATCTAAAGATTGCCTGAAGCATATCATTAGAGAGTCTAGTGTGGGAACCAGAACGTGGAAGGTAGAGACCAAATAATCCAAGTTGAGGGCTTTGGCCATATTAGAGAGCAATTTGAATAAGCAGTCTAAGTGTGACATAGGGGGTCTTAGGGCAGCCAATATGATGGCAATCAGCGAGGTGGGATCCCCTGCTTGTAAGGAAGAACGCAGAAGGCCTCATACCCACTGATGGGCTTCCCCTTCTACAGCGTCCAACAATGCGACCCCTTGTTGGGCATGGGATAACTCAGCGGCATTATTAAGGGCAATTGCAGAATGAATTTGCACCTCAGCGAGGGCGTTGATAACCTGATTCACAATATCATGGGAAAGACCCGTGAACTTTTTTCTAGACTATTAGGTGGGGTAGGGGCAGTAATCCACGTGTCTCTTCCAGCCTGAAGAAGTTTCTCCAAGGTAAGGCAGATACTATCCACAAAATCAACAAGTGACCAAAATGAACAACAAAAATCAGACTACTGATTTCAGGTTCACTTGGTAGAGGGTAACCACTGCGTCGCCCACTTCAATAAGAAGGGTGGAAGTGGTAGGAAACATTGGTTGGCCGATAATGTCTTGAAATTGGCAGAAGAAGTTTAGACCGGCCTGCCAGTTGGGATGTGTAAGCACCTAAAAAGCAAGCCAGAAAGCTAGAGGCATTGCCACATGTACAACGATGTATGGAGCCATGAATTGGGAAATAATAAAACGTTAGTGTATGGCAATTGTGAATAGCAACCTGAGAATGAACCAAATGGAGACAAACCCAGACACTGGGGGTCTTGCTTCAGGGGGTGGTGCCATAGGTATAGCTTCTACAAGGTCACCAGTGGGTGGGTTCAATTCAACTGAGGAGACAAGGAGGCAGATCCTTTCTTGGAAATGGTGGATGTAAGGCCACAAGATCCCAGTATATTGATGGCGGATATTTGAAATAATAGGGTTTATTGGAAGTATCTGTGTGGGATCCACCAATGGATGCCACAAATAATATTTTAAAATGGGATATTTTACTTTTTATTGAAAGTATAAAAAAAACTTATTGAGGTTTTTTAAGTTTTTTATTACAAAGGCAGGGAAAAACCAGAAAAGGTCCCTTTATCAATACTAGCTTTTCCTATTTAAACTAGTTTGAATTTTGAGACTATCGATATTTGAGGTAAAAGAATGCAAAGCTCAGTCTTCCGAATTAGGGAATATAGGTTTTTGGGCTATCAGATCAAAGATAAAAATTTTCTAGAGGTAAAACTGACCCATGCGGTAACGATTTGATGAATTGTATCCAATTACCAGCAAGTAAAATCTTTTCACCTCAGTGGTGGTCTGACTTGGATGGTAATGATAATGTATTTTGGCAGTAGTCAGACTCAGATGGTAATGATTGGCTAATGTTTACCCTATCATCCTTTAGTAAAATCTTTTCACTTTGGTGGTGGTTAGACTTAGATGATAATAATTGGTTAACTTGCACCCAATCGTTGACAGGTAACATCCTCTTGCTCTTTGGAGGTTCCAATCCGTATGATAGTATAATCCTCATATTCATCTGAGGAGTTGGATTATTTCTATTATTAATTATTACCGTTTTAAGCTGATTTTTATGATAAATCATATTTTTCTGGTTGTTAGGATTCCACCAAGAATCCACTAGGGTTTTTTCATTGTGGGTACTCATATCATTGATATCCACATTATTATTTAAAAATTGGGCAGGTGATGGGACAATCATAAGAGCAGAATTGGGAACACTAATACCTCCAACATTCTTTTCCTTAGATCAGAAAGGAGAATGTCTGACATTGCCCCCCTCAAGAATGTTGTTAGGGGTGTTGCAAAGCTTATTGGCAGCCTGCCCTCTTTTTGTCGCAGTTTTAATGGGGTTAGTGTACATGCAGGAGGACTCCTTCTTGCTGGGTCCATTATTGGCTAGAACTAAGGGAACTTCGTAATTGAGCAACGATAAGAACCCTTGCTTCATATTGATGATGTCATCATATTTGATCATGAACTGCATACCTATAAGCATATCATAATCGTTGTTGTCTAAAGCCACTGTGGGGGCTGATAGGATAAGCTTCCCAATACAAATGGGAAGGGACGAGTAAGCACCCAGTGCGCGGGTGTGGTTAGGACCAGCGGTTCCACAGTCTTGGTTGTACTCCAAGTCAGGTGCAAATTAGATTTTTTTATCATCCTGGAGGAGATTACATTTACCGGGGAACCCATATCCAGAATGGCCATCACCCAAACTTTTTGTATGACCACTTCAACCTTTGTGAGTATCCCCCCAAAAGTAGGCGACAGTGCCAAGATCTCCTTGAGATGGAAATTGGAGGTTAATTTGCTTGCAGTATCAGGGTAATTTTTTTGGATAGATTGCATGGTATGGCCATGCTGGATAGGGCGGATAAGGTGGGACATCACCTCATCGGCGTTGCTGGTGGTATCAATGACAATTGGCTCTCCTAAAACTTGGCAGAGATATGTCTCTTCGGGTATGGTGGCCTCATCTACTCCTCCAGCATTTAAGCGATTGGGAACTTCCACCTCAGTAGGTGCTCCTACAGCATAATAGCTGACTTCATCTGTATCCTCCTCAGAATCATCCCCTAGGGTATTTGTAACGCAAGGTTATGGCATAAGCTGTTTAGGTGAGTTAGGCACATGAAGTTTGTCAGCAGTAGGTGTGCCTTTCCCTATGCTGACATTTCTTTTCCTTGTTCCTGTTCCTCAGCGTCGGCTTTCTTCTTCCAGCACATCACCTCCATGTGACCAAATTTGTTGCAGTATTCACACCAAGGGCGTTCAGAACGTTTGGCTTTGGGGATTTGCTCTTCAGGGCCCATTATCTGAAGGGGCTCCTTCTTGTCTTCAATAGCTAGGGCTCAAGGCTTAAGTTTTGAATCCTCAATAGTTATAACGCAAGGACGAGATACTGCTCCATGTGAAACTTCAGGCTTATGAAATTCAGCGACATCTATTAATGCTTCCTTGATGCCTTGGATGGTATGGAAATAGCGTTTAACTGAGGTGATGTGCATTGCTAGCGATGGGTAAGAAGCCACTCCAGTCAAAATGGCGGCTACAGCATCATCCAAAGTCAAAACTTTTGAAGTAAACAATGTCTGTGCTTCCAAATAGAATCATTCTGCAAAAGTGACAATGGACTCTCCTTTCCGGATAATCATATGCATGAAAGCTTGCTTTTTCATGCTTAAAGATTGTTTTGAGCCAAACGTGTTTATGAGTGCCTCTTTAACCTTGGACCAGGTGCTAAGAGCATCCATATGTGGGATCATCACCTCTTGTGCCATGCGGCCCAAACAGGAAAGAATGTGCTTGGCCTTCTGAAAATCAGTTGCCCCTTCCATAGCTGCTTCATAGATGTATAAAAACGAAGCAATGCTGCCCTCGCCGGGGATAAACTTGTCTTTAAATGTAGGTTTGAATGAATGATGGTCATTCTCAGAAAGGGTGTGAATAGCTGGAGATTCTGCTTCTGAGGTTTCAGAGTGTTAGCTTAACTGATCAAAGGCCTGCGAGAGGCGATCGAACTGGTCATGCATGGCTTTAAGCTGAGTTTCCAGGTTGGAGAGGGCTTCTAGGGGCCTGGATTCACATAGTCTCAATTGAGCTTCGATCTCTGATTTTTGAGTTTCAAGATCTTCCACTCAGTTCTCCATTGCAGAGACTTGAAAACGGAGTTGTGATACCATTGAGCTTAGGTTTAATTGTGCAGTTTCCATGGCTTTCACGTGGTTCTTCAGCTCTTCTTTCGTTTGGTTACACCCTTCATTGTCATGAGAGTGAGAGCTTGGGCCTTGTACTCCATCCTTGATCTGCTCATACTTCTGCTTGACCTTTGTTAGTCAACTAAATACTTCCTTCAACAACACAGGGCTTTCCAGCAAAACTTTCATTGCTTTCATTTCCATTTCACATTTAGTCAGGCGACGGGCCAAATATTTGGTATTTTGAGCGAAGCTTTAAGAGCTAGCTCCTTTTCTAGTTGAACAACCTTGGACGCGAGAGTGGTGGTGGCGCTAGATGGTTCAAGCAACAGATGACGTTCAAGCTCATCAACATGCGAAAAGGCCTGAATTAACTGCTGCTCCACCACAGCCACACGCTGTTCATATTCTTCTTGAAGGACGGAGTTGGGGGCTAGAAGATCACGATGTGCTTGCTCAATTTTCTTTTCAAGCTCTTTAGCAAACTCCTCCAACAATGAGCGGGTGCTAGCAGAAGATGCGTTCAGCTCATCCCTAAAGATCTTCATGGCCTCCTCGACATACTTTACAATCCCAGTATCTATAGTAGCAAGTTGATCTTGTAGCTTTATTATGAAGTTACGATTAGCTTCTACACCAGATCTAACTGCTCCAAGATGTTCAGAGGTCAGGTGATACAGCTTATCATAGGCTAAATTCAAAGCTGCATGAGTATCTCAGTGTCAATGTAGCTCTTCATGATGGCCAGCTAAAAGATGCATCATATGGACCAAGGCAGGATGAGCAAACTTGCGTACATAGGTGGTCATATTTTTAAGCTGACCATAGTTCTCTGGGAGGACACTAGTCTCATAGAGAAACAATTGACGTTCCTCTACTAACAATGCTCATTCCCGAGATGCAATGTCACCAGGGTTAAGAATGCCATGGGTAAGATCTCCCACAGCTTCAGTGGCTGGCCAAGTGATGCGATGAGATTCAGGTATTAATATGGACTCAAATTGGTTTTTTTTCATATATCAAAGCGGTAGGACTGTCCATGCGATCATCTTCTTCAGTTTCTTCACCATTTCGCACCCAGTAGGTGACACTCTCCATTCTTTTCTAATACTTATCAAAGTATATAGGGGGCTCAACCCCTGTATTGAGCACCAATTTGTGTGATCCACCAATGAATGCCACAAATAATATTTTAAAATGAGATATTTTAATTTTTATTAAAAGTATAAAATAACACTTATTAAGGTTTTTTATGTTAATTTATTAAAAAGGCAGGGCAAAACCAGAAAAGGTCCCTTTGTCGATACTAGCTTTTCCTATTTAAACTAATTTGAATTTTGAGACCATCGATATTTGAGGCAAAAAAATGCAAAGCTCAGTCTTCCAAATTAGGGAATATAGGCTTTTGGCCTATCAGATCAAAGATAAAAATTTTTAGGGGTAAAACTGACCCATGCAGTAATGATTTGATGAATTGTATCTAATCACCAGCAAGTAAAATCTTTTTACTTTGGTAGTGGTCTGACTCAGATGGTAATGATTGGGTATTTTGGCAGTAGTCAGACTTAGTTGGTAATGATTGGCTAATGTTTACCCTATCATCCTTTAGTAAAATCCTTTCACCTTGGTGGTGGTTAGACTTAGATGATAATGATTGGTTAACTTGCACCCAATCATTGATGGGTAACATCGTCTTGCCTTGCAGAGGTTCTGATCTGTGCGATAGTATACTCCTTGTATTTGACCGAGGAGTCAGATTAATTCTATTATTAATTATTACCATTCTAAGCCAATTTCTGATAAATTGTATTTTTCCAGTTGTTAGGATTTCACTGAGAATCCACTAGGGTTTTTTCATTGTGGGTACTCATATTGTTGATATCCACACTATTATTTAAAGATTGGGCAGGTAATGGGCCAATCATAAGAGCAGAAATGGGAACACTAATATCTCCAACATTCTTTTCCTTAGATTGGAAAGGAGAATGTCTGACAATCTGGCTCGCTGTTCCAGTTGACAATGGTGAGGGCTATAGTAACCATCAGTACTGGTAAAGCCCATCCAGTATAGGGACTGACAGGCCACCAGAGTAAAGCCATTGGGAATGCGGCCAGGAGTATATCAATAAAGTCAAAAATTTATAGTTTTTAGCAGAAAATTTTATTTAAAGGAAAGTGAAGAAAATTGACCAACAATTTTCTCAGTGTGATGCAACTGATTAATTAGTGGTCAATTGATGTGGTAACAAGCAGGGAGCAGGTCCCTCAAGTTGGATTTAACTGGCGAATTATTTGGGGATAGGGGCAGATAAGCTCAATGGGAACTGACAAAGAAGAATTTTGTGGCAGGCCAAGTGGATGTCAGTTCAACCTCAAACGTCCAAACTGAGTCTCAACTGCATTTATGACAATTACCATGATGGCATCTGGCCCAATGAGCAGTGGGAGTATCCCGGGGCCACCCCACGTAGGAGTGGTCCCAATTGGTTGGGAACAGGTTCAGGATGCTCAACCCACCCATTCCTGGTCACTGGGCCAGTCGTTCAATCAAAAGCGTTGTGTCAGCCACAACTCCCAATTTTCTGGAAGGGAGCTTCAGACTATTGTTGATGATTTCCAATTCTACTACCTGCACGTCAGGGATAACCCTGACAATTTTGAGAGGGGTTAATTATAATGATCACACTGCTGGCCAAATTGAAGCCATTGGGGATTCTGGCCAATGATAGAATCTTCATTCCTTTCTGACTATAGGGATTCCGATCATTGGGCTTGTTTTAATATTTTTCTGACCAATTGACTTCAGTTTGACAATCTCAGCGCAGATTTCCTTGATCCAGAAAAAAGTTTGGCTGAGGTGAGCATGGACATGGGGGTAGGAATCTGAAGAGGGAGAGCTGTTACTCAGCGCTCATCTACCACATGGGCGAGGTCACCCTGGGTAACGAGGGGTACAGCCACCCTTTTAAGAACCTTTTTTACTCAGAAACTGGAAAAAAGCCCAATCAACACACAGGGGACAACCACGGGACTTACACATTTCCACAATAACTTGTGATCCAGAGGGCATTTTGATTGGAGAGGGGCATACAGAGGGACCCCATCTTCAGCATCCACAGACTCAGGGGATAACTTATTTTGCCTCCTAAGACTTGATACATGACCTTATAGATGGAGGACAGATATTTGAGGAGGCATGTTCATCTTTTTGGGGCTCCTTTACTTTGGATGGGGAATTCAATTATTAATGGGATCCAATAACCTAATAGTGAAAGGTATTTTTCTTTTTGGTTGATGATGCAGCTAAATTCCCACATCAGTTGGACCCCAACAAGCAGCTCATATTTTTGTTTTCTAATGTAATAGTGGGGGTAGTAATTAGAAGCTTTCCAAATTGGAGAGGTAAGGCGGAATACACCCCAATTGCTTAGTAGTGTAACTACCAGCCGTCCCATATTCAGCATCATGAATCAATTATGGAGCCATTTTTATTTTCTGGATAAGTCTTGAGGATATACCGTTAACTAATGAGCCAGTATCAATTATTGCCAAGACTTTAACCTTTTATGAATAATTACCTCTACTTAAACCACTGAAGAGCCAACCTGAGAGTTAGTGGCTAGTAAGCTTTTGAGGGGGTGCTGTAGTGAAGCAATCAGGGAATTTTTCCGCAGCCAAGCTTGGGGCTGTTTAATGCTTTTCTAAGTTTTGTCTGCAAGCCCTTGGTTTTCCATAGAGGAACTGACCTCCAACAGTTGGTGGGGTAACTGACCAACATAAGAATGGGGAAGATAAATATCATTGCTTCCTTGGATAGTCAAGGGTACATTGACTTCTGGAGGCGCCGCTAATACAAAACAACCTGAGTGCTGGGTTAGAGCTAGAGATAGAACAATGGTCTTGAGGCTTTTAATTTCCATCAGCATAGGGAGACTCTTGCCCTATAAAGAGTTATCTTTGCTGACGTATATTGAAGGGCGTGGCAAAAGTCTACAGCATGGTTGGTTCTCTTACAATGGGTGCAATATAATGCTGGCATAGGCGACTTGGGGTGTAACTGCTAGCATTTGAGAATGAGGCTTATTATTATGATTATTAAAACGAGTGGTACCAATAGGTTTGAGTAGGTCTGCTGGAATCTCCAAATTAGCTTCTTTTTTATGGAAAAGAGACGTTAAGTTAGACTTCACCGCTTTAAGATAAATTAGAATGTTAGGCATGTTTTTAAATGGCAAAAACGAAGCAGTGATAGCATCATCTAAAGCGAGACATTTTCCTGTGACCAACGTTTGTGCTTCAAGGTAAAAACAGTGAGCAAACTAAGTGTTAGTTTCCCTGCGATTAAAGCTTATATTCATAAAAGTTCTCTTTTGATGGACAAAGTTAAGTCGCTCCCAAATTCCTGAATCAAGGCAGTCTTGGCATAATCCTAAGTCTGGCAATGTATTAGGTGAGATACCATAATGTCTTGATCTATGCGCCTAATACAGTTAGTTAGGTGTTTGAGTCTCTGGATGTCAATGGCTTCTTCCATAGAATTTTATAACAAAATAAGAAAAATACGATGCTACCTTCACCTGAGACATACTTCTCTTTGAATGAATGTTTGAATGTGCCACTGGGGGGTTAAAGGCCAAACAATATGCACTGACATTGGGGGGACATTTTCACTTAAAGAGGAAAAAATATTACTTGAAGTATCATAAGGGTGGAGGGCGTCCACTTTAGTTTGTAAGGTGTAAATATGCTCATCTATTAAATTTATCAAATTGTGGGCAGCTAGAAGTGCTGACTTGGTGGCAACAAGAAGGGGATAACTTCTAAATTTTACTTTTGAGCTAGGTAGTTGCATCTCAAAGTCCAAGTTGGTGTTGTTCAAGGGTAAAAATTAGTTACTCTAACCCATGCATCATAGCAGATAAATTAGTTAAGAGTTTAAGGCGTTCTTGATCTAAAAAGAGAATGGACGTTGAATTGGTATTGTTCATTTTATTTTTCACCACAAACTTGGGGTGTACCTGGCAGGGAGCACCAGTTTTATCAGGACCACAGGTGCAATACCTTATATTCCTCAATAATTTGAGGCCAGGGGACCCGAAGATTCAGGGTGTTGAATTACCTGTTTTTGCTTCTCTTGGTCAAGAAGTCTTTTTCCAGATACTTAGTCCTAAGATTCAATTCCTAATATATACAATGTTAACTTAAAATTTTGAAACAGTAGAAGATAGTGTTTATTTTAGTCAAATAATCGTTATAAGGGAGTTTAGTTCATTAAATCTCCACGCTAAGATCTAGACTTATAACAAATTGGGGATTCAGTGGTAGTTTCTTCATTTTGGTCCAATAATACTCGCTCGCCTCATAGATTGGGTTTGATCCCTGATGCTAGGGCATGGAATGTCATTGGGAATTGTCCCTTATAAGAGCCTAGTTATTTAGTCAACTTGAGTTCAATTCCCATCATCAACCCTGTCCAAATCTCCCATCCAGGTTGAAATCCTGACAATGTTATCTTTTTAACACCTCAAATAGTGGGCCCTCAATACAGCTGAAGTTAGGGATAAAGTGCCAGTAGTATATGACCATTCCCAAAAATACCTGTATATTTAGCTTACTATTTGGCGTAGTCATTATTTGGATGGCCTCCACCTTGGCTGGCTGAGGTTTTGGCCCCTTTTAATCTACCAAAAACCCCAGGTATTCTAGCTGGTCTTTGAAGAATTGACATTTGCGAAGCTTAATTTTGATGTTTGCCTCAGCAAGATGGTAAATACCTCTTCTAGATTGTCAAGGTGCTAAGTTTAAGTTTGGAAGGAAACATTGATGTCGTTGAGGTACACGAAGAATGCAAGACAGCTTCAGATTATCAAAAATAGTGTCCATGGTTCGTTGGAACGTAGTTGGGGCTTTACATAGCCCTTGAGGCATACTTTTTTGGTTGTAAAGTCTCTTGGATGCGATTATGACGCATTTCTCCTGTTCTGCTCTGGGTAACTCGATTTGCCAGTAACCCAATATCAGATCCATTGCCAAGAAGTATCGAGTTCCTCCTAATCAATCTAATGCATTGTCAATCCAAGGCAAGTGATATGAGTCCTTCTTATTAATACCTTTGAGCTTCCCATAGTCTATCACCACCCCAGTTGGTCCCGTACTTCTTTTTTACAGAATGAACGGGCAAAGCCCATGGACCCTTGGATGTTTTGAGCATCCCTTGCTCCAGCAACATATCAATTTCTCAATGACAGCATCTTCAAATGCCCTTGATTGGCATATTGACTGAGACCTTATGGAGGGGATGATCTCATGTGTCCAGTTGATGGACCACTCCCTAAGTCACCCTAAATCGTGGTTGTTAACAGCAAAAATCTCTTTACACTTTTGAAATAAAGAAATCGCTTGGTTTTTGTTCTTCCAATAACCTTATCAAATTCTACCATGGTACCACCATCATTATGCCAGGCCACGGCTTGACAGGTAGACCAAATTTATCAAGCAACCCAAAATTATGAACCTGAGGGACCTCCTTAACAGGGGTCAAGTGTAGAAACACCACTATTTGGTGTCAGCAGATTTGCATTGGTTTATTCTGTAGGTTTGCCAACAAAATCTTGATCTCCTCATGTCCCAGAAGTATAATTACTGGAGCCACATGAGGCTCAAGCCGCATTTGCTGATAGGGCCCAATGACCTCACCATAGAGCCTGGCTGGCACTTCTACCTCTAACTCAGTGTTTACTATTACTTGATGTCTGAAGAGAATATATAGGCCCAGCAGCTCTGAGCGGCAGCCCTTGATATTCGTATATCTGTTGGGGAAGGGCCTGGATCTGCTCTTTAGTTGAAGGTAGTGAACTGGAATCACCCCATCACTTATGTAAGGTTATATGTTCCATGTGCACCAGATCCTTTTGCACTCCAGTGGAATATAGTAAGTTTGGATCTGCTGCCCCAGAATTTTGAAGGTCTCCGCTGTCATATATAATGACAGCCCCAAAGTGTTGCATGAAAGAAGTTCCTCTTAGGTCATAATTATTGTTTGTAAGCACTATTATTGATGCTACAATGACAATTGAACTAAACCACAAAGATAGCGCGCTGCACGCTCCCTCAGAGACCATGCTTTTCGCTCTGCAGTCCCATACACCATTTGATGTTCTACATCAGGTTTAAAAGTCAACTTCGTCACCAACTTAGTGGCAACTATGGTGACTGGGGCGCCCGTATCTATTATAGCGCAAACTCAATTTTTTGGTACAAAAATGTCACAGTATGTACACTCCAAATAAAAAGAATAATGAGAGTTTAATATGTGGACATTTAAGGGATCTCTTTTCCCAAGGAAGCTCATAATCCCCTCACTGACTTTGTGGTATTCTTTGACAATAGCGCCTACTGGAAGGGTGACATTTACAACTTTTAGGGAAGGTGCATACGCGGCGGACCTAGCTTGTCTGAAAAGGTTTAGTCAAACATTTGACAGGCGCACAGCTTTGGTTGCTCCTGTGGTTCTTCTTCCACTGTATCTTGGCTTGTGCCCATGTCGATACATTCACTCCTCCAATTGGTTGCTGGTATGAAAACCCGTCATCATATTGAGGTACTTCCACTGGATATACTACAATAGGTTCAGGTGGACGTTTGGGGTTGGGATAGCGAAGATAGAGAGTCCAGTCTCTACTCAACTCTGACTTTTCCCTGATAGTACTGGACCTGCTGATTGTAATGGACCCTACTATTGGGGCAACTCCATGCAAGATGCCCAGGGTGACCAATTTGAAACAATTTACCCCGTAGAGGCCGCGCCCTTAATTATTGTAATATGGGCCAAGCTGATAGTTGGACTGCAAATGATAACTCAACCAGGGCGAGCCGTGTAATTATAATAAGGATGGGGGTGACTAGGCGGACTCTGAACAAGGTGGTATAATTCTCCCTCATAAGATGGTATGGCGACGGCTGCTGCAGGTTTAGCTCTGTAATGGGCAGAGTAAAGGTAGCGGATAGATAAATCAATATTTAAACAATTTTAGGCAGGGGTACATCGTCCTCTAAAAAGGGAGCAAAGAAATTAAAAAGCTCGTGGTATGGCTTCACCGCATAGGTCACTGCAATTTCCACATTGGCTTCAGCTAGAGTGCCTGCCCCTATTAGCAATTGGGCTTTCATCATGAAGAGATCTGAAAACTCAGCAAGAATCTCATTACAATGAAACCCTTTAGTTAATAGCTCAGCCTTCTGCCGTGACATCTTGGCGGTGCCTCTGAACAACTGCAGTATAGTCTCCTTCACCTCTTGATATGTAACAAAACTGTTTGAGAGATAATAAGTAACTTAGTCAACACTTCCAAAATCCACGAGGATATCAGCAATTTAGCCTTACGCCAATCTGAGGCTCCCTCCTTCGTGAACTCAAATCCTCTAAAGAACCATGTATGTTTCCTCTGCAGTCAAATGGAGGCAGCTTGTTAATAAAGAACTACTCTTCGCTCATAATGTAAAGCCTTGGGAGTGTACTGGGGATCTGATTGAGACTCATAGCTGGAATCTCGGTAAGGAGCTGGCTTTGAAGGGCCAGTGGAACATAACTGGTTGGCTGCTCTAGGGTAGTGTAGGTCTCTTCAGTGGGCAGGACTGCCATTACATAGGGGGTTTGTTGGGCTGAGACATAGTCATCCCCAGAGCTGCTATCATGAGTTAAGAAGCTCATGCTGCCTTCGTGCTAAGCAAAAAGCTTTTCAGCTGGATGTCCAGTCTTATATTCATTAAAATATCATCCTTTTCAAGTGACTCATTAACCTTCCACTTTTTAATGAGGAAGAGGTGGGTAAAAGGTAGGTATCAACTTCTGCTTTGTGCAGTTAGCCACTATGTAGCATCGTCCAGGTGATTGGCAAGGTGCTTGTTCTGTTGTCTAAGTATCCACAACTGACTAACCGCATTTTCAAATTAGTTTTTATAGTTGTCATGCTCTTAATAAACTCCTATTGTTTTTTGAGCAATGTGTCCACAACAAGTTTGATTTCCATGGCTTTTGCAAACACAGCGGATTGGGACAATTCCCTTTTAGTGCAGGCATGATATGCCATGGCCGGCGACTGGAGAATAATCTAATTTTTGCGGTTGTTCAAAGGCCCCCTATAGTGAGCACCTCTGATATAATTATGGCCAATAGACTTGCTATATGCTGGATAAGTATTGCACAGGGGCAAACCACTGAGCAATAGGACGGACGATATGGAGATCGCCAGTCCTCAAAACAAAAGGAATAAATATACTAAATATGGAGTAATTGCCCTGATGACACTTCTTTATTGTAACTTTAATATTTACATTAGATCCTCGCTGCTCCGCTCTCTCTTTCCTAGTAACAATCTTCTCTTTCAATCTTCTTATCTAGCTTATAATCAGCCACTTCAGTCAATACTGATCCTTTTTTTAGACTATTTGGTTCCAATAGTTTTCTAATTGGCTCCAAAAGATCTAATAATTCTTAAATGCACTACTTCCTTAGTTTGAGGCGATCCACTAAATATTTGTTATGCGCTGACATCACCTTATCACCTAATTTGGAGGCAATTCGACTTTTATTTGTCCAAAGCTTTGTATCGCCCTATTGCCTTATTTCAAGGCGATCTCATCAATGTTATATAATACCCAGTTCAGCCAATTTCACCCAATCTGTCGTAGCTAAGTAGGGCTTATTGTCCAGTAATGATAAAATCTCAACAGTCAGCTACTTCTAAAGCAATCATCCAAATACCTGAAAGCAAAACTAATCCAATTGCTCATTTCCATGCATTATTGTGTTTTTAGTGACAACTCTGAAGGGGGTCACAAAATATCAGGCTATTATATTTTGGTACACCTGCTGAGATTGTCATTCCAGATTAGTTTCATACTGAGAATATCAACAACGCTCAGGTCCTGGAGGACACTTACCTCAGTCAAGCCATAGGGGCTTAGAATATATGTATGGTCAGTGATGCTGATCAGAACCTTGCCAAGTTGGTCTGACCGGTCTCTGACGTTCTATATTTAATGGAAACCAAGAAAAATATACTGAGACTTCTTGAAGGCTCACTGCAATGTTCTACCTTAATTTTTTTTATTTCTTTTGAAAAAGCTTAGAGGAACGATAACCAAAGTTGGTGTTATTCCAAAGTCAGATTAATGACTTTTTTGGATATGCTATCAGCTATCAACGTTGTCTCATATTATCTCATCAAGAAGAATAAACTCGCTCAAAACCTTCAAATACACTCAATAATGTAAAACTGTCAGTCCAAACATTACTAAGGCGATAGGTGCATAATTTTTCTGCCATTTCAATCTGGAAAATTACTTTTCTCAGCTGAAACAGTTTACCTGGACAATAGCCGCTATGATTTACTTATTAGGACACAGTTAGAATCAAATATGAAGTAGACATCAATATGAAAGAATTATATTATCACTTCAATAAAGAAGTTCCCCTTGTGTTGTGTGAAGACTCCAATAAAAAGGAACACACTTATCTGGTTGTATCTTATTTCCTCTTTATCTTTACAATATTCTATTTCGATTTATTCGATTTATTCAAGGTATGCCAACCAGGGGACAGACAGTACCGATCACAACACTCAAAACGGCAAAACAAACTACTAACCAGGTGGGAAGTAGAAACTGCTTAACCCACCATGGCAGAGGGTGAGGAGGGGTCGGGGGTTGGTTTTCAGAAAGACCCACCTCGATCAAGGGGTGTTGGTTACAGTACTGGATCAGAGCAGAGAACCAGGGCGTTGGGGCATCTGCATAGTGGGGGCTGAGGTCAGCGTAGTAGGAGTTTTCCACTTCTGCATCAAGATAATGATGGGAAAGTGTTTTAACAAAAGCTGCGAGGAGAACTTCAGCTTCTTTGCGGGCTTCAGGAAGTTGGGTGAAAAGGGAGATACTGTGGCGGGTGATTTTGGCTGAGGGGTTGAATGAAGCAAGCGTTGCGACATTCATAACAGCGATTTCAGCATCATCAAATAGTTTTGAGATGTCACTGCAGGGAGATTCAGGGAATTCAGGGGGGAAGAAGATGGTGGGCAGGCCATGCTGGAGCTGAGCCACTGATGGGGCCACCGTGGTGCGTAGTTTTGGGCAATGAGGAGAGGCCACCTCAGCTAAGGCGAGCTGGTGGTCACTTTGGAAGGGGGCTGTATTGGGTAGAGGAGCGAAATGGCGAGGGGTAGGGGTTTCATCAAAGTTGGGAAGGAAAAATTCTGCCCGACCATAATCGCCATGGCAGAGAGGTTGACCTGTATGCTTACTAATGAGGATATTACCTGATTCGTCAGTTTCAGCCAATAGATCCCATGGATTTTGGTTCACTGGA
Organism: Massospora cicadina; assembly: GCA_022478985.1. Lineage (NCBI taxonomy): Eukaryota > Fungi > Entomophthoromycota > Entomophthoromycetes > Entomophthorales > Entomophthoraceae > Massospora > Massospora cicadina. The sequence continues at coordinate 50,450 of JAKSZP010000592.1, forward strand.
ATAGTGGCGTTTAAATTTGAGTGGGTAGGATTGGGAGAATGCGCAGCTGCTTGGGTGCGAATGTTGGTCCAAGCATTGCTCTGATTGGCTGGCGTAGATTAGGTGGGAGAGTGAGGATGGAGGTTTTGGGTGGGGCTGATTTTCCATGTGGGCCCACTGAACGAGATTGGAGGGTGGGAGGGGGCAGCAAAGCGCCCCATACTGAACCTCCAGAGGGGGGCTTAGAAGCTGCATCAGCGGATTTGGCCTTAGGGCACGCTCTTTTTGCATGGTCGAGGCCAAAGCAGAGGGAACAAATCTACCTACCATTATTGACCCGAGCCCAAAAGAAATGATCAGGCGCTGCAGCCACATTAGCGCGGGGTGGGATTTGTTGGGCTATGGTAGGGTGGTGTGGTATGATGGTGGCTGTTGCATGAGGAGCAGCAAGGCGTTCTGCACCAGATGGAATGGCAAAGATGAGGTTGGGCTGAGTGCCATAAGCCATGAGCCCCACGACCAACTGGTCATACAAAACCTGGGGTGGAAGGTGGGATGGGAGATTTGCAAAGGATACCACTAGCGTGGTGTCTGAAGGGAGGCGAGTATGGGTTGTGGGAATGGGGTTTTTTTTATAAATTAGAGGAGTTTATGCTGCCGCTTCAGCATCCTCCTCAGATTGGAGCCCAACGTTTATTAGCCCTTAAAAGGGCGGAAGTCTATAAAGACAGCTGGCGCAAAGGCTGTAGTGGCTAGGTCAATAATTGCCTTATTGGCATATGGGAACAAACGCCCTTAGTCCACTCTGAGGCAATAGCGAATAGCAGAGCGAGGGAGGGCGAGAGGATGGGGGCGAGAAGGGTGGACGCGCGCTAGGTGGTGCGCTAAGTCCCGTGGGGGGACAAAACGGTTGGAAGCAGTGGGCGGGCTGTTTGAATCTGTCCAAACGCGCTTGCCTGCAGGGCGGAAAACGCTAGGTGGGGGTGCACTGCTGCCCCACACTGGGGTGGCAGGCGACAGAGCCAAGGATATTAAAGAATAGGTTTGGGCAGATGGCTGTGGATAAATAAACTTAAATTTAAAATCGCTCAAAAGTGACTTTTAAGCGGTTAAAGAGAGTTTGATCCCAAATTTACAATGTTCTACTTCTGGAAGAAATGCAAAAAAGCTCACCATCTCTGTAGATGCAGCATAGGGAATAGCAATATATGCTACTAAGAAAGTAAAAAATTAAAGCAAGAAACAAATATTGCTCTCAACATAATCTTGAAGTTACTATCAAACTGCTTGCTACATATCTTAGTGTCAACGGAGTCAATAGGTATATACTAAAGCTTTACCAGGAGTCCTCAACCCAGCTTATCTGAGGCCTATTAAGGTACTCATTGGAAGACTAAATACTCTTGATATCATAGTCAAGAAACATAAAGAGTTTGGGCAAGGTCAATTAATTTCCATTAATGAAATTGAAAGGTACATTTTATTGGTACACACCTTGGCTTGGGATACCCGTTAGGAATAAAACTTGCTCCATACCTCAAGTCCAAATATCTGATAAGTTAGATAAGGAGTAACATGTGGAAATTCATTGATTCATTATAGAATTTAAGGATGTTTTTATGCTGTCATATGATAAATATGATTATTGGAAGGACAGGACACATTTTATTGACGTAGGAGACTCATCTCAATATGATCAAAGCCATATAGGAAGACAAATATATAGGAACAATACATAAAGACTGAGCTTTAGCAACTATTGGATGCTGGCATACTTGTGCCCTCCCAGAGTCTATGGTCGTCCCCATTATTAATAAAAATGGTAACCACAGAATAGTGATAGATTACAGGAAGCTAAATAACCTTATAAATAAGTACAGCTATCTAATTTTGCATTTTGACAATGCTCTGGACTGACTCTCTGGTTTGGATTTCTTCTCCACAATGGACCTCGCTAGTAGCTATTTTCTCAGATACATCTCTCTCCAGATGACCAAAAAAATGTTCATTTATTTCACAGAAGCTTTATTTTACCTACCCAGATTATCCAGGGACTCTACTATGAACTCACCTCATTGCAACGGGTAATGGGTTATTTATGAAGATCTTGAACTGAGTTGCATGACATTTTGCCTAGATGACATAACAGTGTTCTCAAAAAAGTTTTCCAAATCATCTGGGTCACCTTAAGTCTTTATAATGACTAAAACTGAGCAACATCAGCCTTAAGCTTGCAAATTGTACTTTCTTCCAACAGGAAAAAAAATCTTAGGACAAGCTAAATTGCAGGAAGGGATGAAACCCTTATAAAGAAAGGGTGAAGAAATTTCTAAGACTCTTGAACTAAGGAGTCTTAGAGATATACAGGTATTCTTAGGAATGATGAAATATTAACATCAAGCTATCCATAATATTGACTAATTTTCTCAACCACTTGTCTAATTGCTTGCCAAAACAACGTCATTTTTGTGATTAGTATAGTAAAGAACTGAATTTAGACCACGAAGGATCTTTATGAAGAACAATTATAAGAACCCAGATATTGGGAAGTTTTTATCCTTTTTTATAGACGCCTCATACCTGTCTGAGTGAGAAAATCTTACACAACTAGATGATGCAGGCGCTGACCACCAAGTGTCCTATTACAGAAAGACGCTCTCAAAGACAGAAAGCAATTATGCGTCATGTAGAAAGGATGCCTAACTATTCTACTTGCAGTACAGCATTTCTGGCCAATTTCTATATATTATTAATTTCATAGTTGTAACAGACCACGTTTCTTTATTTTGGTTGCAAGGTAAAAATGATTTAATAGGAAGATTATCCAGATGGTCTTTCAAACTTTCACAGGATCACATAATACTTATTGATCAGGTACAAAGCACATAAATGTAGATGGACTGACCGAATTGCCCCTACTACATTTAAATAATAACAAAGCCAAAAAGCTATAGGATCTACTCATTAAGCCAAAGTCATGGGAGTATAAAAGTGATCCAGTTTAGAAAATGCTAAAACAACAGTTTCAAAAATATTAAGGTTCTTGAAAGGCTATCATAAAAAAGTTAGTTCTGACTGGATAACTTATTTGCTACCTTTAAGACAGTTTCTAGTCTTAATGGAATGACACTATACCTTAGGATATGAAGGAGCCAAAAAACCACATTTAAATTAAGAATTTTTATTAATGAGAAAAAAATACCTGACACAGTGGTGGAAATTTTAGATGCCTGTATGACTTGTCAAAAAGCAAACGCTGCATAAGGCTAAGTATAAGTATCAACTCATGGCCCCTATGAAGCTGTTAGATAAATATCAGTAAGATGTCATTGGTCCAGCCTTAATCTACATGAGAAAATCGATATATCTTTGTAGTATTGATCCTTTCATAAAGTGGGTTTAAGAAATTGCCACTCCCGTGCAAACTGTTAAAACTGCTGCTAATTTCATATATCAGTATATATCCACTAGGCTTAGTTGCTCGTTGGTTTGCTATGAAATAATGGGAAAACTTAAACTAATGTTTTTAAAATCCTAGCTATGAGCAAGAGAACTCAACAACCATTTTAGCGCCATATAACCCATCAACTGATGGGAAAGTAGAAAGAGCAGATGGAACATTAGTTATAATATACAAAGATGAAGACTAGTGATCTTTACACTGGGACCATAATCTTCCAGGTGGTTTGATGGATTATAGATTAATTATCTATCATATTATCAAATTTTACTTTAAAGCCTTATACAAAAGGGAACCTGGTGGATTGGCATTATTTTCCCATGAAGATATTTATTGATAGAACAAAAAATTCAGAAAAAGTGCCAAGAAAAATTAGCCTAAAAGTATAAAACTTCAATTGGAGGCAAAGACAAATCTATCCAAAACAAAAAATAATGCCAAGCAGCAAATGCATCTTGGCAAATATTTACACACCTTTGAAATCTTAGATTTACTTTATACTACCACAAATGCATAGCGCTAAGGAGTGAAATTTGATGTATCTGGGATGAACCATATGCTTTAA